>VTPC01000444.1:8670-61355 GCA_011009095.1 Ignelater luminosus | reverse complement strand
AAAAAAAAACCAAACATTATGGTTTATAAATTGCATCACCCTAGTAAATGAGGTGCTCTTGATGAGAAACTGTTTTATAGTTTGACGTTCTTTGTTTTTCAGGCAAAACTAAAAGGATTGACAACATTAATATAGACAAGTAGAGAAATTGTTACAACGCTTTATTTCTAATAACACCAACATTTTACCTTGCTTAATGCTAATGCATCCCTGCACCTGCAGGCAAATTAGACAAAAGATTGGAAATTAATCACGTTTTGCTTTTTTTTGTCTAATTTGTCTGAACTAACACACCTATCAGTTTTAAGTAGTAGTTCTAATGTACTCGTAAATGAAGATAGCGTTAATAAGCAGATAAAGCAGTAAAGATATATGCAAATAATATACGACAAACATTAGAAACTACTGAAAAATCAGTAATTGCAGTAAAATCAGTCAATTAGTTTTTTATTATACTTCTACTCTTTTTCGTAAGCACCTGGATTATATGAGTGAGAGAAATGGTTTGCACCTTATTGATATTGTTTGTAAAAATATTGATTAATTTAGCCTGCTGTACTCTAAATTGACAGTCACGATATTTATAGATGTTATTACATTTAATTTATATATTTTGTCAGATAGTTACAGATAAATGTTTTCTAAATAATTGTGGTAAAAAAGATGTAATTCTAGTGAATATGGTAAAGATGCCTAGGCGGCTGCTCACATGTACGCATAGCGGTACCTCCGTAGTAATTTCGATTGCATAAAAACAACCAGGTAGGCTCATCATCGTATGTGATTAACTCTGTATATAATATAATGTATGTACGTAACCTTCAGCGTTGTTCAGTTATTTGTTGTAAAACTCCATCAAACTTCTCAATTTCGTTTTGTAACTTTCGAAAGATAATATTGATTCTTTGGTAACTGTAAATACTCATTAAGGTTTTAACCATTTGCCTTCCTTGACATCTAGTATAATTATTTACTTAACATTATGTTTTAGGTTTGGAATTACAAAGTTTAAGAAATAAGTACGATACTGCTCTTGTAAACAACGTGGTTTTGATTTACACAATGTACTTTATTTCTATCTATATTTCTTTGATCACGTTTTCCATTATATCAATTTAGTGGCTCTTTCTGTTAATATTGTAAAGAAGAAATATTTTATACAATTTTTATAATTTCTGATTTTTAAAATAAAATAGTTCCTCATTTCAAAGTCTTAACTGTTTCTTTATCAACCTACTACATAATTAATTAAACAAGATTAGTACTGGTGCATGAAGAAATTAGCAGCGAAAAGTATAAAATGTACTAGTAATACAAAAATACTGCAACACGAATAAATTTGATTTTGTTAGAAACGTTACCTGTTGTTTGTGACTATTATAATGGTGGGTTCTCACCGTTTTGACTAAAATCAGTTTTAATGATAATAAGAATGAAACACCTCGGTTCAGTTGTTGCTTATAGTTCATGTTGTAATATACAGGGTCGCTACAAAGTATGGAAACACGCTACCTCCGCAGAAACGGTACAAGATTGACAAATGAAATTTGGAAAGCTTAATGTAGGTATTTTTTGCCATGTTTTGCGAAGGTAACTAAAAAAAAATCTTCAATTGCTTTTTCGTTCGGCCGCCATATTGAATTTGTTTTTAATGGAACGCCCGGTATATGATTCCATATTTAGATAGAAATCTTTAAGACAAATTCAATGATATAAGGGTTGATATACTTATCTTGAAAGGTTTTAGAGATAATCGCTATTCTTTTGTCGGGGATTTCCCTATTAAAAAGTATGAAAACACGCTGCTCCTGCAAAAACGGTAAGAGGTAGACAAATGAAATTTGGAGATATTAAAGTAGGCATTATTTGCCATAATGACGATATTTAATGAACAAAAGTAAACAGGTTTCACTATTAGTGAAAGATAGAAATGACTGATCTGTTTCATTGAAAAGCAAAGATGCTTCATGGAAACTGACGTGTGAGAACTCGCTTTCTGAAGTACCAAAACTTAATACTGAATGATCAACGCACAAAATCATTATTTGACCAAGATACACAAGCTACTTAAATAGAAAAAAAAGCAAAGTAAATAAACACAAAAACGCAGAATGCTCAATTTAGATTCTCTCACTCAAATGGTTTAGTGGGAAAATAGTATGTCGCTATCATCATTTTTATAAAACAATTTTCTATTACCTGACAAGTGTTTCTTCAATTAATATACATTAAAAAATTTATAGCAAAAACACAACAACATCGGTACATAGTAACTATTAAACGTCAGTTTTGCTAAAGTAATTAAATTGTACAAACTTCTAAATATAATATAATTAAAATAATTGAAAAAAAAAGATTCTTATCTTACTTCACAATTCTCTTGACAATTAGGATCCATCTGATTAAGTATTTCATCTTCTCTTTCAAAAGTATCATTAGTCGTCCAAATCTTCTCGCGTAGAGTTTCAAATAATTTGAGCGACACACGACAAGAGGTGCATAAATATCTTTGTCCACCCATAAAGAATTCATGTAAATCCGAACGCTGCAAATTTAATGACAGTTAGACAGCTCGAGATGTAATATTTTTGTTTCACATACGATTACGTGAAGACTGAGGGCTAATACTCTCATGGTAAGTATATCAGCAGGCATCAAATCTGTGTCACAGGCACAAGTAAAGCATTTCTTTTCATTTGGAGCCATTGTATCACAATTTAAAAAGCCTACTATAAATGAGCTCAGAAGTGCTAGAGAATGATCGCAGATATCGCAGATGCCAAGAGGAAATATTTTTCCTTCCTTTATCTAAAAAAAAGAATCAAAACATTATGGTATTTATGTGCAATCTTTTCATTTTAAAAAGCGTTTAGGCAAAAGTCGATCAAATTACAAGAAAATTTAATTAGTTTAAGTTTTAGCATGAAAATAATAGCAGCTCGTGGTATTTTACAACAAAAAATTATACAAACATTAAATTAGTTTGTTGTAGGATGGATCTGTACAGACTAAGTGTCTAACACTATAATTAACAAAAACCATGACTATGACTATAACAATTAAGATATTACCAGAAATCCTTAAAAAACAAATATTGTTTAATTCTTTGTACTGTGTTGATTTAATAAAAAACTGTAGAGTTTGGCCCTTGAATTCTTAAGGAATCAGAATCTTGCAAATTATACTTCTTGTTTGTATTTCCCTCAGATTACTTGGGAAATCATAATCATATCCAAGAAGGCCAGGCTCTTCAGTTATTTTAATAAATAGCTTGGTTAGATTCAAAGATGCAAACAGTCTAACCACTCTCCAATATTTACGATGATCAATAGGAAAGCTTTGCTAAAATAAAAGTGCTTTTTACCACAATAAAACACCACACTTATTACAAGAGAATTTTAATGGCACATCATTATATTTCATAAATTATAATACTTCAATACATGATCTTTATTAATCTCAATTAAATGAAAACGCGAATGTTATTTACTTAATCTAATCTATCCATATAATTAAACAAATTAGCTCAACAAAGTAAATCGAAGGAAGGCTAATAATTGATTAGGAATATTCCTTTCAAAGAAACTCAAATTTAGTTCGAGATAATTCTAAATATCAAGCTATCGCTCTTCGTTTACATAAACTAATAGTTCACAGTTTCTTTGTATACATGATTAGTTAAAAATTTAAACTACAGACCAAATATTTATTGCATCTCCTTCCTACACAGTAAGAAGTAATAAGCAGTGAAGTTTGACAGTGATATTGTTAAACAGTATTTAAATGTCAGGAACCGAACTCATTTTAAAAAAAGGAATTTCGAGTTAACTGCAAGCTTAAATATTCAAACAATTGAAGAACGCTCTTCGTTGTGCAATATGTGTTTAGGCACTGAAAAGGTAATTAGAGAATTTTCATCTTTATGTCGATAGGTTTTTTGATCCTCAAGCTTTTCTACATTAACGCGTTGCAGATCAAATCATGTAGAAATTAGTTACGGGCCACCAAATACAAGCCAGATAAGAGATACCAAATTGTAAATTTTGAAATTTTGGGTATATATCTCAAGCTCTCTGAAACGCCACGATGTCACGATATTAAGAGCGAAAATGCTCAAGTACATATAACCATCAAAAGGAAATAATCCTTGCAACGCACCACATATAATAGTGGAAAAATACAGACGAGAAGAACTTAAGAAGGAGGCGCTAGATGGAGTAAAAACGATCCTCATATTTAAAATATAGGGTGCAAAGCCACAGTTTGGTTTAACTTTTACAAAATTTCTGATCTGATGTTAAAAGCGAACAAGCGATGGTCACAACAGCAAAGGCTTAATATAGTTGTGGATGAATTTGCTCGTAAATCCGGATTTCAAGGTAAAAAAAAACAGTTGAAAATATACGAAACATCTAAACATTGTGTTTTAGTATTGCAGGATCTATTGATGGGTCTCATTTACCCACAACAGCGCTGAAAGAATCGTCACAGTCACATGTAAATCGTAAACGATTTTATTCAGTCGTTTTTCAAGCAGGATGTGATCATGAAATGCAGTTTATTGATTGTTAGGCAGGTGAAGCAGGATCAATGCATGATTCCCGTGTGTTCCAACGATCTCATTTATTTCAACGCCTACCAAATCTAATTCAAGATAATAATTTACACTTAGTAGAAGATGCTACTGCTCACACCAATTGAATTAAATTATAATAAAGTTCATTCTAAAACTAGGTAGTAATAGAACAAGCATTTGCATTGCTAAAAGGTAAGGGTATACATTCATTAGAGTAGTGTACTATGGTTTTGATATGTCTGCTTACAGGACGATTTGGATGCAACTGCATCTGGCAAATCCTCGACCCGTTTTGGTAGATTTGCAAAGCTGCAACCGAACCTAAGGTAATTTCATTATCAGGAACATCTGTAATGTCCAAAAATCCTTTCTGACAAACTGTAAACTGGGATCTAGAACAGAACGATTTAACAACTCCTTGCTTAGTACCGAGCTAATATAGTCTATCGTCTGTTCAACAAACTCCGAAGGAGTCATTACTGAATTTGCAAAGTCTGTCTGTATGTCTGTTAGCATTTTTTGACAAAGTTTGAAATTTTGACTTCAGATTTGGATTCTTCATCAAAAACTAAAGACAATGTGGTATCTTTGTTTTTTGATAACTCACCGGGAACATGGTCAAAATGGCCGCCAAAAATTGGAACATTTTCAAAAAATTTCTTTTTACTTTAGAATTGTACTCTAGATCAAAAATAAGAAAAATGTATACTTTTAGTTTTTCGATTGGTCAAAATGGCCGTAAAAATTTGAAAAAGTAACAAAACAGGAGTTTGTTGTGGTTATGCTTTGTATTCCCAGATGTTTTATTTATGAGTCTAAAGCCCGGATTCATGTGCAATTGCATCTTTTTTTGCTATTTTGTAAACGACCAGTCACAAGCTATTTATCCGAATTGGGATGTAGATCATTTTAACATACATTTTATTTTGCACAAAATTGTACGTTTACCTGTTTTTCTAAAATTAATGTACTATCGCGGCAAAAAAACCGGGGCACCACACAGGTTTTAAAATTACTTTTTGTAAATCGTCTTTACTCTCAAGATTTTGCGCAACTTCATTTGGTAATGTAATGCCTACTTTTATCTTACATCCAAAAAGAGCCTCGTAAGGTGTTTGTTTGATTCCAAAATGAAAAGCTCTATTTTTCTTGATCTGTACAAATTTTAAACCTTCATTTCAGTGTCCAGTAGTATTTTCTTGCAGCCATATAGTCAATATATTTTCGATATCTTGGTTCGCCCTTTTAACACTACCTTGGCTCTGAGAGTGCCTTAGCTTGCGACCAGTACTGCTTTAAATGATAAATAATCTGATTCGCAAACACATCGAAGGCGGACTAAATTTGCAAAGTAAGTAAAGTACATTTATTTGCTATGGTCAAGGCTTGGATAGGTAAAATATTATTCTCAATGGCCACACAAAAGTAGCTTCGCAGTATTTATATCAATTTTTGCATAAGATCGGTCAATGGATCATAAACTAAGGAAACTCCATGGGAACAGGACTTTCAATATTATAACAATTTCTGTTTCTTTCCAAATATGGAAAATAACCAAGACCTTTTCACCACAAGGCAAACAACAATATAACACAGAATTATGGTTCACGCTAGGCGCACAAAACGTTCTTCATAAGATCAAAGAAGAATTAAAATTTTAGTTTCGAAAACTAAATCATCTTTCTTCCAAAAAACAAAGCTCCTTGGATATTTTACTGAGTTTGGACAAAAAGTAACTAATATGTTGGTAAAAAGAAACCTAATATTACAAAATAGCAAAATTTACACTTTCATATATGGGAAATAGATATTGACTCTTAACCCAATAAAATATTCAAGAAGATAGTTTTGACAGCAAAAATGCCAAAACTAAATAATGATAATAAAACTGTTACTGCATAACAACACCAAAAGCGTCAAAGTATTATCTTATATACTACGACGTTTTTCTGCAAAAGAAATAGAAACTTTGACATAAAAAGCACGTTTTTGTTTACTAATTATTTTAACTTTTCAGTATCAGATACAAATTTATATTTATTTTTCCTCAACAGAACACTGCTTCAAATCCCTTTTTGGATCAACCACTAATAAGAATATATCGCGGTTCAATAGATAGTATCAAAATTTTACTTACCACAACTGGTAAATAAACTGCAGCCAATTTAACGATCACGTTATATCCTGAAGACACAAACCTGTCACAAAGTTTTCCACAGACTCTGCACACTTTAACCATTGCTCTATTGCCTGTTTTGCCTTTCAGTGCTACCCAGAAAAAACAATTACAAAAGTATTTTAACATTTCCTTATGCACTTACCTTGCGAGGCAACTGTTGAATATCTAAGGTTCTTAAGAGTGTTATCTTTATAACCTTCAGAAGCCATCAGCGCCGCTATACCTAATCTATACTCATACAGTTCTTGCTGCAGTTCAAAGGGAGGGCGGTTTTCTTCCTTATGCTTACTGCATTGATAGTGAGCAGGAATTCCTCCAAAGTATCTCTTCAATTCAGAACACGTATGAGCAAAAGTTTCATAAGGTGACGGCTTGGTTAGTTTCATAACTCTTTTATGCTTAGAGAGCAATCTGAAGACTTCCCCATTAGCAGCTACAAATAAGGGATGTCTGTTTTTCTCGTTTAATGTACTTGAATCGCTTGTATGTTCAGCCATTCGCACTTCTGGAACTAAAGCAGAACCATTTCTCAAAACGCTTGGTTTTTCTTCACTTGAAGCAAATTGACTCATGTTACTGTTTCTAACGCAAGTCTTTTCTGCTAAATTATCAGTATGTACAATGTTGGGACCAAACCGAATAATCGCTTTTATGTCTTCATCGCTATCTTTTTTAGCAATGGACTGTACAGTAAAGCAGTTAGTTCCTTTTCCAGGATTAGCATTAGTGTTATTGTACAACGATTTTTTCAGGGTTAATTTCTGGGAAATATTGTTTTTCTCATTTAATTCCCTTGTAATCATTGATTGAGAAGAATTTTCTTTCTGCCCTTGTTTTACCATCACGAAGTCAGGTTTGTTAAAATCCTCTTTCTTTTTTTGCATAAAATCAGTTTCTTCTATTTCTGGTTGTGGCGTATTTTTGAGCGTTCCAGTCGGAAACTGCTTTCCATTTCTTTTTTTAGAATAGTCTTGTTCAAATTCTTTCTTGAAAGATTCATTTGTTTCTTTATTTTCATTCCTAATCTTAATCTTATCAACAACGTGTTCTAGTTTTCCTTTATCTTCATCATCGGACAAATGCGTAATTATATCTGAGAGTTCAAACATGGATTCTGATTCGCTTTCGTGTTCATTAACATTCCCGTTCCGATTAATGATGGCTGCGATCTTCTTCCTGCGATTTTGGAACACTTCTTCATTGTATTGATTTTCGCCATTCTTCAGTGTTAGAAGATCTTGAATGCCATTATTTTTCTTCACTGCCTTTGTAAGTGACTTTCGACGGTCATCAAGGTTTTTATTCAAAGGTTTTTCATCGACTTGGCAACCGTCAAATGGTTGTTCCATCTCAATTTTTTGCTCAATTTCTTGAAAAGAGTTGCACTTGCTGGGTGATATTGGACAGCTATTAAGGTTTTCAACCAAGTGTTTATTGAAATGTTTTTCCTTAGCTTGGAAACCGTCTAATGACTCTTTCGTTTCAATAATCGCTTGAAAAGCCTTGCACTTGCTAGGTGATTTTGGACGGGAACTGATGGTTTCAGTAAAGTGTTTATTTACATGATCTTCTGCTTGGAAACCGCCAAATTGTTGTTCTAATTCAGTCTTCTGCTGAATGTTTTGAACGTTAGGTGATTTTGGACGCTCAACAAGATTTTCAGTCAAGTACTTATTGAAAGTTTTTCCGTCCGTTTGAAAATCGGTAACTGGATTTTGCAATTCAATCATTTGTTGGATTTCTTGAACGTCATTGCATTTGCTTGGAGTACTAGGTCTACTGAAAGCCATTGCTGAAAAATGTTAAAAAGAATTAATTCCACTGTTAATTTGTGTACCGGGGACATTTATAATTTTTTTATTTATAAACAAATTTTAATAAAATTTGATATATATATAGATAATTAATGTAATTTTTTGAAATGTTAAACGCGTTAACATCGCTTTTAGTTTTACCAAAAATGCCATCAGCTTTCTTATTTTTTTTAATGGGACATCAATACTTATATTTTTACATGTTTGGATTGCCGTAACGATATTGCGTTTGGGGGTGGAAGTGTTAAAGGTATAAAGTCGGGAGTAGCGCTTAGTAAAAGTGCAGCATACGTCTCGACATCACCTGCCGCACAAAGTCTGAATATCATGTAGCAGATTGGCATTAGTAATCCCCTTAACAGCTCACAGTATTCAATAGAATCAGAATCTCGAACAACATCAGCAATAATTTTTTTCTCACTTCTTTTCCTTAAGCAATCACAATAGTTTTTCTTATAATTTATGTACAGGTGGCCTCTTAGTGTTTAGATCCGTCCCTACTAATGCCAAGAAAAACCAAAATGTCCGGGGTCTTTCCACGATACCTAGCAAATAATATTAATAATAACAATAATAATAAAATGTGAGAAAACTTTCTAAAGACTGGCATCCGATGGATTGAAATTAAGAATAAATCAAAAATTAATTCTATTACCATCCTATAAATGAATTAAATAAAGTAATAAATAACATAAATCTAGTCATTTCAGAAGAGGGAAAATTCTTTTCATTCTGTTTAATACTCAGAATATGTAAGTTTGATAACGAATTTTAAATGAAAAGTCGTTTAAATATGGATTAAAAGTTAAACGGATACATTGATATAGTATCTTATACCCACATCAATCAATCTAGAAATAATACCCCTTTTGAAATATTTTTTAACTGTTGCCGACACGCAACTTTTTCATATTCGTGATTTTCGTTGAGATACTTTCATAATCATAAACTGGTAGGTTAACGTCAGTAAAACCGTATTTAAATAATTTTTCTCATGCAGTTTATATACTTGAGTTTTGATACGTGATGTAAAGCATTATTTCTAGAGAGGAAATAAAATACAGTAAAACCCTCTTAATAGAAGCTCGGTTATAAGAATATCTCGTTTTAAGGAATAAAAATTCAATGTCTCACTCAAATCGGTGCCATTTAATCCTTAACAAACTTTATCGCCTAAAAGAATATCGCATAATAGAATAATATCCGATAATGTGATAATATCAGCATGAGAATTTGCAAAAATGTATTGGATAATGGAATAATCTAAAAAAACTGGAAAGAAAAATACAATAATAGTCGGCAAATTATGGTTTATGACTGATGACGCTTTCTTGAAAAATAACGGTACGGGGGCGTCAGATGAATGTTTCTTTCTTGTACAATTGCTAAATTTACTTACATTAGTGTTTATCTAGGGTTTTAATCTTCTTTAAAGTATGTTGTTCGGCATTTCAAGACTTTCTCGGCACTTTCTTTTTACTTCCTCTTATTTAAATTTGTTTCTATGTAGGTACCATAAATAAAAATTTTAACGGATATTGTTCACACAAACTAGTCACAAAACATGAAATCCATTTTGACGGTCATTATCTTTCTTTGTCTCTTTCTTGTAATTCCCACGTTTCAGAACTGTATAACAATATGCTTTGAACAATTGTGTCATATATCCTTTTCTTTGTGTGTTTTGTTATTTCCGTTGACCAAAAGACAAAGTTTAATTGTTATATAAACTTTTTTCCCAGTGTTACTCTTCTTTCCAGTTCTTTTCTGCTACTTCCTTCGTTGGTGATTAGCGTTCCAAGATATTTGTATTCCTCTTGTCTTTCTACTTTTCTTCCCTTTATAGGTAGGTCATCTCCCTCTTCCCTCACTACAATATACTTAGTTTTTTCATAATTTTTAGTCCGGCCTTCTGATATGTTTCCTCGAGCTTATTTAGTATATATTTGATGCCAAATTCTTCGGCGGCTAGTAACACCTGGTTGTCTGCAAATAGTAGAGTATGCAGACCAGTACCATTGATGTCGAGGTCCATATTCCCGAATTTGTTTTGCCATTCTTATAGAACTTTATTTAAGTATATTTGAAGGAGGGTTAGAGACAGGAAACAACCCTGTTTTAATCCTTTTGTTGGAGTAAAGAATACTGATAATTTATTTCCCATTTTTACATATGTTTTTGTCTCTGGTACAGATCTTTTATTGCTAAAATATAATTTGTAGTGATATTTAGTTTTTCCAATATCTCAAAGAGTTTTTCAGTGGGACCGTATCGTACGCCTTCTCCAAATTGATAAATACCAGATGGGTTTCTAAGTTTCTTGCTATTCGTTTTTTTTAGTACCTGCTTTATTGTGAACATATTATCTATACAGCTCCGACCTCCAGTAAATCTACTCTGTTCTTTATTTATGGCAATAATCTCCTCCAGTCTTGATTTAATTATTAATTCTTGGATGTGATCATCATTTCTATTTTCGTTTCCATTTCCATATATGTTGTCTTTTTTCTTGTAGCATTTTTGAGTAATATTTAACCTATTCGTCCATTTGTATAATTTGTATGTTGGTCAAGTTCTTTCTTTCTTTTGAGGAATCTCCATGATTCCTATCTTCGTCATCTTGTTTAGCCAACAATTTTTTATATAGCCTCTTCTTTTCAACAATCATTTCCTCTGCTTCTCTATCTGTCAAAAATGCTTTTGTTCTATTATTCTTTTCTTCATATCCTATAGCTTCATATGCTGCCTCATGGATTTGGTTTTTGACCCTATTAGACATTTCTTGAGTGTGCCGCTTGGTTTTTCTGATAGTTTCTGTTTTTAGTGTGATAGTTTTTAGATCCACTCATGATCTTTAAAGAGGATGTTTCAATTAATCCTCTATCGTTGTCGTTTATAGTTTCCTCTCCAAAGCGGCCGACTACAGGATCATTATCTTTTTTTCCGACCCTAGAATTCATATCTCCCACCAGAAATATCTCTTTTCGATTGCCAATATTGTCCAGGAGATTTGTCAAATGTTCCTCAAATTTGTTTTTAATTTCTATGTTGGCATTATCAGTTTCTTATATTTCCTTTAAGTCTTTTATGAACCGCTATTCCTATGCCCGCCTTCACTGAACAAACTTCAGAATAAGTTTGTTTGGTGATGTATTGCTGAGACTGCAGCCTCACAGTCTCATTAAGGTAGTAGTAATGGCTTATTACCGGCAATACATTTGTTGAGTAAAAACCAAATGAATGATTGATACTGTTTTATTACGTTCCAAATTCTCTTTTTATACAATATTGACATGCTGACATTAATAACAAATTTCAAACTAGGTAACACAGAAAAAATAACAAATATGCATTATAATACAAGTAACAATCAAAATATACAATTCTGCAATTTTAGTTTTACAATTAGTTTATCTTTTTACTAACCTAGACTTTTCTTTATTTATTTTTAATACGTTATAGTACAACATAGTAACTTTATCTACTCTCGTATTGTGTAAGTCGATACACTTTGGTTGTAGACATGCTGACTGGTACATTCCTGTAGAATGAAATGTGACGTACTTCTTTTAATATGTTGCAAATGACCTAGAAAGTTTCTTTATTGAAAATTTTAAATGAAAAATGATCTGTTTAATCCAAGATTAAACATTCACTCTTTTGTCTTTTTCTGTTCCAGAATAAAACAATATGTAGTTCCCTCTAATTTTATTTCCTCTCCCTTTCCTTTTTGTTTCTGCAATTATTGCTATATCAATGTTGTATTTGTTCCGCTGTTGGAAAACTTCTTCTAATTTTGTGTTCGGTTCTTGTACATTCCATGTGGCTATATTCATTATCCGTTTTCGTTTGCCATTTAGTTGTCTTGTTTGCGATGCACATCCTTAGGATTTTTTGCAAATGTACGTTTTTCACGAGTATTGGGGAGCAAACCCAACGCCTCAACCCCTGACTCGGAGGACCAGGTAATTTTGTTTCGAGGTTTTCTTCCTCTAGGCTGACTATCTTTCCAGATTTAAGATATCAGGCTTCTCTTCGTAGTCACAAAACATGCCACTTTTAAAAAGAAATTCAATAAATCCTTAAATTTCTTTATTTCTTGTATTGAAATTACAGTAAGGATTCTTGATTAAAATTTGGAAAAATTGGAATTATAAATTATAAAATTGTAATTTTGGAATGAAAATAGTTAATGGGAAAGGTATCAAAATAATGTTAAAAATTGAAGTTTTGCCTGAATATTTTTATTTTTACAGAAAATCTTGATAGATGGCTGATAAGATATAAAAATGTTGTATTAATAATACTAATAATTTAACATAAAGTTTAATTATCGAGTTGGGACTGTTAGAGGAGGTAAGCCAGGATATAGTGTTCCAAAAGATATAGTGCGTTTATGACGCTGACTTCGTAAGTATTTCACAGCGGGTCCCTCATAAAAATCAACAAATACAAGCAGTGGCACGTGTCATGGACGATTTGGTAAACCAAGGACCGTATTGGAATTGTCAGTAATTAGGACTGAAAACCTGTTTTGTGACCTTTGACCAGCCGCTTTTCTTCAAGGCAAGAGAAATGGGAATGAAAAACGTAGAGCTACAACTAGGTGGTTTCTATACGTGTATTTTGTTTCTTGGATGTATAGGCTACTTTATGTCTGGGAGTGACCTTCAGGAATTGCTATGCCTAATTGTTGCCCCCGACTCAGTCAAAAAGATTATAAGAGTTCATGCACACTTGCTCATTCCCTGTGTTTCGACTTCCATAATTTTGAACAACTGTGACATTACAGAAGAGGAGAAAAATAGTGCAGGCTAGTTGATATCAGATTTTTATAAAGAAATATTAAGTTATCTAACAATTGAAAGAAATGAGAGCATGGTTAGCCCGTAGTTGAAGATAGCTAAAGAACTGGAAAGATTGGGAAAAATGGTCCTACTTCTGCACTGTGAGTGCAATATTATCACATAGTGACAATAATAATGAACTTCATAGCAGCCAAACGTTTAGGAGACTGAAAGGGCCATCTAACATGTGTACAGAGAATGACACCTTTCTTTTATGCATGCGGCCATTTTCAGAACGCCAAATCTGCTCATTTATACTTTGTTGATATGCTTCGCCTTGAATCTAAAATGGCTTTGGATGAATTTACACAATTTGTAAATGAGGGATACTTTGCTATAAGTTCTACGGATGTCAACTTTGATGAACACATGAAAGTTACTATACAACAACAACGCTTCCTGACTAATGCACAGAATAAGGCACGACTAATCACGTTGCTGTGTGAGAAAATGAATGCTGATGGGATAGAGACACACGTTGCAGTGAATGATGCTCACTATGATATCATACAGACTGCAATCGAATCCTTGTGTGACCGTTGTTGGGGAGGATGTCGACTTTGTTGTGATGCTAACGTCCTTATCGTCACCTACTGACAACTTTTTTTTTCTAAAACTAGGAAGAGGGAAAGTAGACACCCAACTATTCTCGTCTCAACCGTTATAACAGGTTCCATTCTACAGTTGCATCTTCTTTCTCTACGGTTTTAGCGGGTATGATACAACTGCAGCTATACTCAGGAAGGGTAAAACCTCAGTCATTAACTTGTATAACCAGGACCCAACCATTGCAGAAATAGCAGGTACTTTCTATGACCTTCATCAACACCTGAGGTTGTTATGGGTGCAGGAGAAAAGATGTTTCTGGCAGTTTACCGTGCTTCCCCAAAAGAGGCTGATCTGCATTAACTCCGGTACAACGCGTTCTTGGAAAGTACGAAGAAGCTTAAGCCTCATCTGTCGTCTCTCCCTCTAACCAGAACTGCTGCAAAGCTACATTCATTTAGAGTGTACTTACAAGTGCAGAGATGGCTGGACAACAATCTTCCTTCTGAGAATTGGGGATGGAAAAGAGGAATAGATGGAAACCTTGAACCGGTAATGAATACAAATCCTCCTGCACCGGATTCAGTACTTTTTATATTTTATCATCCTTCTATCAAGATTTTCTGTAAAAATAAAAATATTCACGCGAAACTTGAATTCTTAGCATTATTTTCATACATTTCCCCACCATAACTCTTAAACTATCAATCCTACAAAAAACATGTATAGGATCTGTCTTGTAGGGAATTTTGTCTACTTTAACTTTGTGTAGAGGGCACTTTTACCTTAAGTCAATAGATTCCGAGATATTTGAGAAAAACCTCAGGGAATAACTGTAGCAAATTTCAAGAGTACGTGATTCATTTCCAATCTTTTGTCTAATTTGCCTGGACTATAAGCATCGTTAAACGATAAGTATTCCTTATATTTGATAGAAATATCGATAAATCACGAATATAATTTATAAACTTACCATAAAAGTCATTAATGAAGAAATACCGTTATTAGTCAGCTAAGAATCTAGTTGCGGTTCAAACAGCATGTTTACAAGGTGCATACTGTAATCTTCGTCTGATATTTCAGAATCGTTAGGCTTTAAGTAGAGAAATTAAAGTATTTTCGTGTAATATTCTTGTTTTGTCTAAACTAGATTAATGTGATGTTGTTCACGGATCTGTTTACATTCGCGTGATGGAAATCAAATACGAAAGATTGAAAACGCATGCTTGCGTTTAATTGTAGGAATTGAAAATATCAAAAATATAAAAATAAATAACTCTTTTTTTGTATTTTTGATTAATTAATAGAAATACTTCAGCTGAAACGATTCCTCTAATTTTATGTCTCCGTTCCTTATTTCTCAAAAAAAATTCAAATTCCCTTTGTTGAACAGTATATTATAGGGCTATATTTAAACAAAAGAGCATGTTGTGCTCGAGTTCAGTAAAAGTGGGCATTAAGGAATAACAAACGAGCTCGAAATTGTCGTTTTCTACGGAAAAAAGTTTTATCCTAATCTAATTTACGGATCTGTAAAAGGAATAAACGAGAATTTCTTCTTGAATTTAACTCTTAAACTAAGAAGATTAATTTACGAATTTTTTTATCATTTCAAATATAGATCATTTTCAGGCAGATGGATAATTTAATTAAACAAGTGATATAGAATACATTTAAATACGATTTTATAGGAAAGGTAGAGTTCCCGTTCTCAACAAAAACAAAATGTTATCTCATTGGTATTGGATTGATAAAGAAAGTCTTCGATAAAACAAAACCAGTTACTATCGCTTCTTTCATGACGTAGATGTCTATTGTAGCATAATTTTTACTATTTCATTAATAAGAATTTCATAGCTGTCTTGTTTTGTTTTTCTTATCTAGAAAAAACAAAAGTGTAAACATATATATGTGCTTTAAATGCAAAATACAATAACTGTTGTTACTACAAGCTTTCAGTCATTCGTAGAAATATGACGCACATAAAAATCATAACATCAATTAGTTACACGTGCATTATTATTAAAACAATAACTAAAAATAAGACTTTTTTAAACATCTAGTGATCAAGGTTCGAATTAACACCTGCATACTTTCAATCATTTTATAAGAAATTTTAATAATTCTTATTGGTAGTGAAAATAAATGCAATTGATTATTCCCTATTCTCGCTTTAATTTAATATTATTTATTAAGGACCGGAAATCAAGTCGTCAGGACGTCAAGACCAGGCAGGTTTGGATTTAGGTGTTGGGTGACCTTATTGTACAAATTTTCAGGCACAATATTATTGTATTTTACTTTGCAACTTTAATTGGTCAATTTCTAGAACGTGTCGACTTTGTTGTATCATTCTATTCTAAAATGATTTAATTTAAAATTTTGTTGTAACAAAATGTTTCTTCCTAAAAACCGTATCACAAATAACGACTGAACTCGCTCCCTATTTATTCATATTTAAAATAGTAATATTTAGATCAGATTAGTCACCTTGGAACTAGTCTCCAAAATCTTAACGAAACAAACAAAACAATAATAAACCCTTAAATGAATTCCCGTTTCAACAAAAACTAAAAATAAATGTTTCCTTCGCCCAAATTAAAATAAATGGTAATTGTTCAAATTAAATAATTAAAATTGTATACTTACTCTAGAAGGGCCAAAGATAAATATTTGATGAAGTCACGGTGAGCTTTTCCAAGAAAACTAATAGTATTCGTTAGTGCGGTGTGGATTTTCCTCGAGGGATCCTAAATTCTTATAAAAACAGTTCAAGATTCTTAACGTTGTTGGAAGTACAATAACGGTGCTTTTAACACTTATATGTAAGCACATCAATCACTCAAAGCTCCGATATGGCGAGATGCAAGCGATCACAAAGCACAACCACTAGCGTATGCTAACTAGATGCAAGAACTACGTATTGTCTTCGGAAATTGTTTATAGTTATAACGAATACATTTTTACGAATGAATTTAATTATGTAATGAATGTAGTTTGCTAAAAAACAATAAAAATTATTAATGATTGATCTCTTGGGGTAAAATAGAATTTTATTGTTATTTTAGCCAAGTTAATTATAATTAAATAAAAAATAAATTTTTCTTCGGGAAATATCGTAAAACCTTGAGAACCAATAGGGAATCTTTTGGTGGGGTAAGTACGTCACACTTATATGACTAAAACTTATAAAATGAATTTTGTATTTATTTTTTGAACGTTTACATTTTGAACAATGACAAGACTTGAGCAATAATTTTGGTTGAATTTCTCTCTCTATTTTTCAAAGTTATCTTTTTATAATGTGGAAAATTATAGAATTTTAATTTATTTGATATAAATTGTTATAGTAAAAGAAAATTACAATTTCTGAGGTCGAATAGTACAGGAATTGTATTGTTAGTTACCTATTTCTTTTCAATGTCATTTTTAATATTTACTATGTTTTTTTTTGATTTTTAAATATTCTGTTTTAGAAGGATATATTACTGTTTCTTATAAAACAAAAACTTGTTCATATAACTCGAAAACAATTAATTAAACAAATCAAAAGTATAGAGTAGTTACTTTACTCTAGACATCAAACTATAGTTTGTTTCTTGAACAATTTTTTCGCTTAAAAACAAAAGAAGATACTTAAATTTTGATTGCACCAATCAACTCAATAACAGCAACACGTAGATCACTAATGTCTTTTTTCTAGTTCTTCTAGTTCCTGAGATACCTTGCGTTCATCTCTTTTGTACTACAAGAGCAGTTTTCCCACCCAGGCTCATGGCATTTATAACGTAACTCATGTATTGGTAGATGTCACAGAGTGTTTTTCATTTCTGAGGTTTCAAATGAAAGTTTGATGTACGAGGGTCGTTTGAAAAGTCCGTGCAAAGTCAGAGAGATGGCACTACTGGCGCATATCGAGATTATGTTTAGTTAGTAGCATCTCTTGGAAGAACACACACCAAGTTTCAGCCAGATCGGTCTATTTCTTTGTGCTTGGCATTCGTTTGAATCGAAGAAGTCGAGTGATTTCCAAAAAATGGACAAAAAAGAATTTCGTGTGTTGATTAAACATTACTTTATAAAAGGCAAAACGCCTCAGGAGACTAAAGAGAAGCTTGATAAACATTATGGCGACTCTGCATCTTTGATTAGAACAGTTTATAAGTGGTTTCAAAATTTTTGGAGTGGCCATATGGGCACAAGTGACGCTGAACGTTCTGGACGCCCTGTTGGCAAGGAATAATCCTCATCGACTATCTGGAAAAGGGTAAAACTATTACAGGTGCATATTATTCATCGTTATTGGACCGTTTAAAAACCGAGCTGCAAGAAAAACGCCCACGATTGGCCCACAAAAAAGTCCTTTTCCATCACGACAACGCACCAGCTCACGCCTCAGCAGTTGTGGTCGCAAAATTAATGGAAATAGAGTTCCAACTCGTTTCACATCCCCCCTATTCTCCAGACTTGGCTCCCTCGGACTACTATTTGTTCCCCAATTTGAAGAAATATCTGGCGGGAAAAATATTTTATTCAAACGAGGAGGTGATTGCAGAAACGAATGGCTATTTTTCAGACTTGGACAAATCCTATTATTTAGAAGGGATCAACAAACTAGAGCAGCGTTGGACGAAGTGTATAAGTCTAAAAGGAGAAAATATGCGTAATTTTATGGTCATTATGATAGTATTTTCTTTAAATTGCATTTGAGACACTTCATGTTTTCAGAAACATCCCACAATCTGGGAAATGATCTGACGAGCCGCCAAGTGCAAGTCCCCTTATTACATCTGGATGCTTAATTATTAAAAAACTTGTCAAGAATAACAATACATGTAATCCATAATATACGAGGGGTCTTTTTTATATTCCCGGACTAGGCAGTTTTTAATTTGAGTGCAATTTCATTATTGTGTTTTTTAATCACATATGCCTTGGTAACGTGTGTGTCAAGTTACAAAACAATTGCCGCAATATTAGTTCTATTATCTATCAATTTGTGTTGTCACGTATCAAAATGAACAAAGTCGAATATCGAGCTGTTGTAAAATTCCTTCCAAAAGAAGGAAACACTCCAAAACTTATTCTTGAAGAAATGTTGGCTGTATACGGAGATGAGTGTCCTTCCAAGGCAACTATTTGCGAATGGGCAAAATTGTTTAAACCCTGTTAACGTGGTCACTTCGGATGTTATTGATAAAACTAAGTGTTTGGGGTACCACAACCCAATTTCCCTAAATCGTCTGGAGAAGATTGACAAGTATGGATGAATTCATTAATCCAATTCGGCCCTCCTCAAGATTGGGATGGAATTCATTAAAAAAATGAACGTTTAGTTGCTTCTAACCTAACCACACCCTTGCTTCGGCCCCCCATAAAATTGGGATGGAAATCATATACACAGGTCATGTTACAGTAGGGGGTTGGTAGTGTGTGCAGCAGCTGATTTAACAACTTCATTGCTTCTATCGTGCAACATAATCTCAGATGTGCTTAAAAATCGTGTTTATTTTCCGTCGGATTCACCAATATTGGATTAATTTTATTTACCCCGGCCACATAATTGTGTCCTGTGAGTAATTCTCTACCTGCTGATATCAAAAACTTACTTTCAGAACGTCGTTTTCCGAAGGATAGCTATATCGAACAATTACCGTGTTTGGTACTGGAGGACGCAAGAATAAAGAAACGACAGCAGCATCATTAGGAGTTTCAGAAACCACGGTTTTCAGAATTCTACACAATTGCCTTGGAATGAGAAAGATTTTTGCGAGATGGGTGCCGCGAATGCTCTCGCCGTTTCAAATGCGTGTTCGAATACAGGCATGTGAACAATTTCTGACGCTTTATGGAGATGAACCGGATTCTATTATCAATCGACTTGACACTGAAGATGAAACCTGGGTCCATCATTTTGATCCTGAATTGAAACAAGAATTGATGCAGTGGCATATTAAGGGTTCCAGCCGTCCCAACAAGTTTAAAGTCACCCCGTCTGCATCGCCTCAGAGAGTCTATCAAAGTAAAAAAAAAAACTGACGAAAGATGTGCACAAGTTAAGAGTTTCAAAAGCTGCCATTGCTGAATGTGGTTTTGTAGAAATCTACCATTCGCCTGATAGACCAGATCTGCCCTCCCCCTGCGACTATTTCTTGTTTCCAAATATCAAAATAACTCTAAGGGAGACAAAATTTAAGAACGAGAAAGAACTTATAGCTGTTGTTGAATGCCATTTTGCGGATAAGACAGAAGAATATTTTTATAATGGATTAAAGTTGTTATTGAAACGCTGTAATATTTGTATTCAAAAACGAGGCAACTACACTGAAAAATAAATTTTTATACTTGTTCTAGTCTCTTGTTTTCATGCCCAGTCCGAGAACATAAAAACCACCCTTCGTACTTACACATTTAAAATAAGTAACTGTTAAAACCATTTGTTTCGTTATGTTAATATCAATTAACCGCTCCTCTTTGAAAAGAATCAGCATAAATATTCAACTTTGTATTCGTTGGTGTCAACGTTGGTACGCATCAACGCATGTGCGACAGTATTCGTTATGGCGGGTACTTTAAAGTTAAATTTTGAATCTAAATACTTTTATTAAACAAATGATTACAATGAAATTAATTAACATAATTTATAATTCTATCTTAAAAATACTTTGTCTATCTCCAGAAAAGTTTAAGAAATTATTTTTATATATTTAGAAAAAAAATATATGTAATAAAGATTTTCCAGGGCCTCTATTGAGCGGGGGCCCTAAGCATGTGCTTAGTCTGCTTATGCATTAGTCCAGCTCTGTGGCACCGGAAGGTACATTCCAGTACCAAATTAAGAGTAAACTGAAAGATGAGTAGAAATTTAATAATAAAGAACTTATTGTTTTAGTCTGTTAAGATCACTTAGGAATTAAAAGCTATCCACCCCTAGTAAATTGGAGAAATAAAAATTGAATGTATCTCAATTTTGTATTTTCTATTTCTCTATTAGTATCGATGTAGCAGACATCTACATCAAGCTTCTTGACATTATATGTAAATAGTTTACCGAGGCTATCTAAGTGCAAATGAGATGGAATGGGTTGATTTCTCCAGCTTCCGTGCTCCCCAATGAACGCAATTCTGTCGTCACTCTCGCGAATCAGTTCATCGAGGGGAATAGACGTTTCAATACGGCACAGCTGCTGGTGTAAATATTCAAAGTGCATTTAAGCGCCCTTGATAAGTTCGTACTAGTGTTTTGCTTCAATTCGCAACTGTTTGGATTTATTTATACCGCATAAGACCGCAATACAAATGCTAGTGGTAAGTCCGTTTTATTCTGTAATTATTATTTAATCTTTAAGTAAGTAAGTGTAAATGTTGTTAAAGAGATTACTTGTTGCGCTGATAGTAACACTTGTGAAAAAGTAAATTACCTTTTGTTTATCGCAAACCTAAAAAGGGTTTATTAACGTTTGCATTAGTTATAAATGCTGAAGTAATAAATTGTGCTTGTGATGAACAAATATTGTTAAGGAAGTTTGTATTGTAACCGAATTAGAGGTTGCTTTTAATATTTAACGTAATTATTGTATCAGATTGCCGATCTCTCTTCAAACAACTGTTCGTTTCTCGAGCTGCTGGTATTCCTAAATTTACCGTTGTTTCATTAGCAAAAGTTAATGCTTGTTGCAATTGTTCTCGTTACATTACTTTTGTATTATCTAAATTATTTAGTTTAAAGGTTTTACATTTAGTATTTCGGTTATTGCTATTACTACAACATTCGAAATAAAGGTCACTAGTTTATTGACCTATTTGAATTTATAACGCACATACCTTGTTCACGATAATTTACCAAACGTCTCTTTATATTTGTGTATTTATGTATAATTTCGATTGTAACCTGAACTTATGTTTTCTTGTTCTTTTTATTTATCGTTGTCTTTTATATATATTTGTGTTAATTACTACGTGTGTCAATACATGCTTTGTTTCACATTTAAGTGCTGTTTGTTTGTGGCAACACGCGTGGTAAGATTTGTTTCAGGAAGCATAAGGTTCGTGGGACTCCGGCGGTGCATACTGAAAGTCAGCAAAACCATCAGTAAGTCTTGTATAAATATTCAGCTGTTACAGGAGAACCTTACTAGGCATATCTCCGACCGGAATAGTTGGTTAGTCTTAGGATCAGCTGTTCACTTATATCAAAGTTAACTAAGACTTGCGTCTTACCGTTATCGTTCTCTGCCATAAGGCCTTCTTTAGAGTTAGTCGTTTCTTAAGGCATACCGTTATTATTTTATGCTACGTCATTTTACAGAGTCACAAAACACGTAACAAGTGCATAGCATTAAAAGCATATGATATAAAGTTGAATCATTTCAATATATTCAGAAATATGTTCTTTTTAATCTTAATAAAGTAGTATACACGTGCTCTATAATTAGCTATCACATCAATTGATAAAAAGAATTCCAGTTTTAGTCACCTGTGGCTTGTCTGATTTAAAATAAAAAGCATTGGAACGATTTCATCCAGAGGTAACTAAACTGCAATTTTTTGAATCATGATAAAGTACAATTTAAAAATGAACAATACAAATACTCTGTGTGACTTCTGCTTACTTGCATTTACTAATAGTACTTGGAATTTCTAGGTTTAACGTTTTAGTTGCTAATATTTAACATAAAATATTATTTACAACATTTAGATATTGCATTATCAAAATTATTTCTTATAATAATGTCTTTCCGAGTAGAACTTTCACTTTCAGTATCCACCGAAGCAGAACTTGTATCCGGATTCTTCTTACTGACTGGAGTAATTTTAGATTTGGCAGTAGTCATGGTAGTACTTTTACTGGATAGGGCACTTTTTTCCGCCGTAGAAGGTTCTGTACAAGAAAATCTAGTAGATTCAATATCTATTGTAGTAGTATCTTCACTTCCAGTAGTAGAAGATGTGCTGCTTGAAGAAGAACTAGATTCGTATTCAGTAGAACATGTAGGTTCGCTTAGTTTTGAAGTGGGCGTTCCATTCTTAGTGTTTGTTTTTCTATTAGAAGGTTCGTTTGTTGTAACTGTTTGCTTATTTGCTGAAGACGTTGTGTCTGTTTTTCTATTTTTACTACTAGACATGGCTATTGTATCAATGATATCAGTACTAGATTTATTGTCTGTAGACTCATCTTTTGTTATCGATGTGCGTTTTGCATTGCTATCTTCGGATCCGCATGCAACTTCTGGATTTACGCATTTTGTTACACACGTAGTAGCCACTGTGCTGTCACTAGTTGTAGTCACATCAGTAGGTGCGTTTGTTATTGGGGCATCATTTTCAGTATTACTGCTTGCAGTGGTAGATGTTTCTGGCTTTGTTGGAGTATTGTTGTTTTCTGTAACAGCAGAAGCAGTGTCCGTAGAATTAGAATTAGGACAATTTATCGGTAATACACATTTGCATACAGGTTTCAGTACAATTTCTGGGTTTGAGATCATGACACGCTATTTTACACTTATTCTTCATTTGGCTTACAACCACAAGTAGAAATAACAGGGTCAATAAAAACATATACTATAAAATAAAATAGACACTCTTACTAATATCCCTTGGGTTTGATTTTCCAGGTATGCATTGCTTGGTAATCTTGTCCCACACATAGCCGATCTTACATTCACAATCAGGCGGCACACATGTAATTGAATTTGGAGATGAGGTGTTCAATTCTTCATTTTCTCCACAAACTAAATATTATGTGTTAAAATTAGTTTATTGAAAGAATAAATTTAGAAAAACTCACGATTGGAACAACTTTTTGCAGATACGCATCTTCCAGAGTGTATATCTCGAAAGAATCCACTTTTACATGCACATCTTTTATTCTGATAGCTGCACTGAAAGTCGATTAGCTGGCTTTGGCATATCGGCTCACATTCTGTACTACCACAGTTTTGCGCTTCATTCAAAGGACATCCTAAAAAGCACAAACCAGACACTGATGTAGCCGATAATTATAAAAATAAATATATTACGTACTTGTATACTGACTAGGAAGTATACATGTTTCAGATAGCTCATCTTCAACTAGACCTGGCTTACAAACACATCCTGGTTCGCAATGAAAAACATTATATACTATACCAGTAGGTGTCTGACAAGATGGTTGGTATGGACGTCTACAGAAATTGAAGATTTCGTCAGCAGAACAACTGAAATAGCCTGAAAAGAATTTTTTAATTTAAAAATAATATGAAAAAGAAAATAAGAACCTTGGTAATTAGCATTTAGTATACGAATAAAGTTAGTAAGTAGAATGAGAGTTGTTTTCATGTTGAAATTAACAAAAGGAATTAATTAAAAAATAACAGCAAGTGTAAATCGGTGTTATTTATAAGATTTTTATTTCATCAATTAAAAGATAATATAAAATATTGATCAACATGAATTTAAATTTAGTAAAAGACGTGGATAGGTATTTTCTTAATTATTTATGTTTATAGTGATATTTATATTTATGTAACACACATTTATGAAGTAAATCAACTATACCTTTGAGTAAATTATTTTAAATAAACAATAATAACAGTAGTATACGCAGTAAACATGTTTCATCTTACTTATCTTTATTTTATTTTTATTTATTACGATAAGAAAAAGAAATATATAGAGTGTTTCGTAAATAAATGCAAATATTTAGCAAACAGATTCCTCTACGGAAATAAAATCTACAGTCTTTCTTCCCTAAAGTCTCCGAGATATAAAGTCTGTAACAGTAGTTAAAAAAAGTTATTTCTAATTAAAATAACTTAAATGCTTGTTGGGATCTACCAACACTATGATAAACCACAGGTCTGTTATTAAATTTCTATCTTGAACCCAACAAAAACACTAACAATAACAATAGACAACTTATCGATAATTTAAGTATGTTGGACGCCGGAGCTTTTTTGAATAAATTGGAAGAAAAACTCAAAATTCCAAAACAGACGTGTTGTTTATCAATAAGATAAAAAACAAAAAAATGATATACAGTTTTATTCAATCAATATGTTTATCATTAACACACAAACAACACAAAAAACGAATAAAAAAGAAAAGCCATTCAACACGAGTGAAAAACCGTTTAAATTTTAAATAATTCTCACTAAATAGAGGTGACGTCACCCTAGTTTAATTAACAACTAGGTTAACAAACAAATAAACCTCAATAATAGCAACTAATTGTCAATAAAACAAATGGATATCCACAATATTGAATATTCTTTAATTGTTAAAACAAGTGGATTTTAACAATAAACTACTAATTTATTTAAAAAACCAATAAATGTCACTAAATCGCAGTACAACAACAAAAGTTTTGCCTTGTCATATGAACAAATTTACAAAATATAAACTTTAAAACAAAACACAGTTTAACTCACGCAAAGAAACTCACTAACACAATATTTATTCAGACTCCGCTGAAAAAATCTTCCAATTCTGATTGCAAAATTGTTATTCTGCAACTTCTTTCACAATGCCTTTCTCCCAGATAAAATCGGAAGGAGCACACCTAAGAAAAGTGTCCACCAATCCGCCAAATTTCAAAATGTGAAATGACTAAAATTATACAAATTTAACTGGAGAGAAAATCAATGATCTAGGATCAATATTTTGCTTTTTTAAATTATATTAGAATTTCTAAAGAAATATCAAACACAAATAAAGTTTTTATATGGGAGAATGACAAATATTCAAAAAACGTTAAAATCAAAATTCAAGGGCACTTCATTCGGGGGTTCCCGAGGACAACAAAATTCGCATTTTCCTACAAAGGATGATTTTAAATAAGAAACACTTAAAAATATAGAATTCCTAATTCAATTTAATAAATGAACAAATCAAATTTTGAATTCAACAATAAATTATGGAAATTAACTAAAATAAGTCGCCACATCATTTTATGACACTCTCGTACCAACTTGTAATAATGAAATCTTAGAGGGATTTTAGGGAATTTAAATAATTTTATGACTACGAGTAACGAAGCGTTACAAGTCGGTTTAATTTAAACTTTCTTGTTTTTACAATACCTTGAGAACAACGTAAGGTATCAGAAATAGATTTTCTATATGTTTTTTACTGTCAAATGTCTATTAACCTTATGTAATCTTACGTTCGATATTCCTATCAGGGACATAAAGTTGGAAAGGTGCTAGCACCGTATTGTAAAGGAAATCGTTACGTCATTGAAACACTTTCATATTCTTTATATCTCTAACCGATTTGTTAAATAAAATCACTGTTGTAGTTTTCTCGTAGAATGCGTAGTTTTATAGTAAAATCTAGTACTGCAAAACTTCCAAATTCAACGGAGTACTTTTTCTTTTTTCCTTTTTTCCCACATACTCTTCATATGTTTTTTTAATACCTCAAAAACACTGTACTATATTGATACGTCAATTCTTCTCTACTACAACACCAGGTGTCTATTATTATTACTTTAGAAACTTTTATGTTCAATATTCCTATCAGTGGGTGTAGCTATAGGGTAGGGGTGTTATTACCTTTTCAAACAACCTCAATTAACTTTACCACTTTAAACTTTAATCTCAATTTAATCTAAAACCAGTCTACTTTTTTTTCTTGGACCAACTTAATCTAGTTCGATGTAATCTTTTGTTCTTCTTTGTGAACTGTGTTATCGAAGGTTTACAAAACTTATATTCGTCCAGGATGAGGAAAACATTCTAAATCAGCAACTTTTCTGCTGACAAGTGTGAAAAATCGTTAATAGAATGATAGTTATAGTGATATTATCAATTATTATTTAACCACCTTTACCTGAAAATTACTAGCCAAATACTGACTTTTTTTCTTGTTTATTTGCAAATAAATTAAAAGAATAGTAAATTATATCAGATGACTGAAGAATCTAATTGTATCTGGGAAATTTGAAGCGTTCTCTTGCAAATGAAAGAATTATCATCAGACATTCCCTATATTTAGTGATAAATCTACGGAGAAATAAAAATAAAAATAATTTCAAGTACTCCAGAGAATAATTTAGTTTTTTTAGTTCTAATTAATGGCTCACGATCGCATCGCTTGCTTTATATTGCGGGTGCATAGCGTCTGCAAATGATATTCGACTTGACAAGTTTGTATCCAGGTCGGTAATTGTAGCTGCAAGAAATCTAAATTAGACAATTCGATGGACGGAAGAGAAACAGTTTTATATAAATATAAATGAAATATGTTTGCTTTCCAGGTACTCATAAACCCACACCACCTTGTTTTGATTACAGCGTTAGTGACTCCCACGTTACCTAAATAAATGAAGCCAAGGACTTATATTATTTTTGATGAAAGTTAACCTTTAATAAACATGTTTTAAATACCAGCCGTTAGGGTTCAAAATTTTGGAGAATTCAACAGCATCGCATTTTGATGAATATGCTTCCGTTATTAATTTCTGTACTTTTCAACAAATTGTTCAAAAAAGGTAAAAAAATCCTAGTTTTAAAAAAGGCATGGAATATTTAAAATCCACAATTTTAGTTTCGTTAAATACAAATAAAATAAATTCGAGCTACCAAAATTTACCGTTCTTTCTTTATACTTTGGTTTTTATTTTTATATTAAATTAATTAATGTTACTTAATTTTTATGTGCTGCTATTCATTCTTCGATTATTAGTAACGTATAATTGGATTAAAGCCTGTTGCTTCTTTAATAAATTAAATAACATAACAATAAATAAATAAGCATAAATGGTGTATGTAAATATCATCATTTTTCATGAGTCTTCAAAATTTAATGTCTTGGCGAATGTTTGAATCAGATAGTTTATGTGAAAATTAAAACAAAAACATAAACAAACTGTCCCAATATGGGTCAACTCACGAAATAACTGTCGAATACGAGTTGTATATGAATAAACATATTTACCTCATCCAACGCTTTATGTCTTTTAAGTTGGATAAATAAAAAAACTATTTAAGAAATTAATTAATAGAAACTGTAAACGATAAAACAAAAGCAGCTGATGAATTTCCTCAATCTACAAATACAAGTTCAACGATTGTTAGGACTAACGAAACCTTTTAGGAACTTGCAGGCGAATAATTTGGACCGAGTTAAACACAAGCTTTCGAGGTATTAAAGCAAACTCTTGAGTAAACCTGATTTCATTGTCAGCATTAGCTTGGCAGCATGAGTAAGACGACCCTTATATAACTCAAATATCAATGATCTTCTTTTGTTTTTCTTACCAGTTCGGTTGTACCTTGTAAACAGACGGACAAATCGAGATTGGACTTTCACTAAGATAATAGCGTGGTAGCAGGAATCAAAGGTCCAACCGAGATGAAACTTTTACTATGCTAATTAGGGTGGTAGCTGGAATAACGGGAATACTGTTATACAGCTCAGCTTTTACCATCGTTGTAAATCTTGATTAAAACGCAAAAATTGTTTAAAAGTTTATTTCAATATTCATCTGTTACGAATTGAAAATTTTGTATAACTACACTCTACAGTTCATAGAAGGTGTTCAAAGTGTGCACCATTTACAGCTTGGCAATGATAAAGTCGTCTTTCAAATTCGTTTACTGCATTTTGAATCGTTTCTGGTGTGATAACTCTAATCTCTGTTCTAATACTGTCTTTTAGAGTTTCAATATCTTCAGGCATATCGACATAAATCTTATTTTTTAATGGTCCCACAGGAAAAAATCAAGTGGACTTAAACCCGGCGAGCGAGCTGGCCATTCTACTGCACCTCTTCTGCCTATCTATCGATAAGGGAAAGTATTATCAAGGAGGAGCCCCGTCTTGTTGCAACCATATTCTGTTATGGGGTACATCTGGATCTAGTTCATTAGGCAATAGAACAGCTAAAGCAGGAACTAAGTCAAATCTTAAAAAATCTAGATAAGCATCCGCTGTTAAATTATGTTCTATCAAAAAAAGTCCCAAAATTTGGGTTCCAATAATTCCTGCCAGACATTCACTTTCTGCTGATATTGCGTGTGCCCTTCTACATACCAGCCAGGATTTAGCGAAGACCAGTAGCGCATGTTTTGTTTGTTAATGGTACCATTCAAACAAAACGTTGCCTCATCAGTGAAGAAGATATTTTTATGAAGATTTGCATTTTCCCGAAGCCTATGTGTTATTTCTTCGCAAAATTGCAATCTTCGATCTCAATCATCTTCTAATAATTCTTGAACTATACAAGGTTTATACGGATGCCCCTTCCTCTTTCTTAAAACTTGGTGTGCAGTGGATTTCTTCAAAGTATGTTCACGAGCAATTTGTCGAACAGAAACATATAGACTGAGAAATATGGTATTCGGAGTGCACGTTATTAAACAAATTGCAAACTTCCTCCTGTGTGCTCCTTCTGTCTCCATATCCCAGCATCATTAAAATTCCGATACGATGTTTTTCTGATAAATGATCCATAGCAAGTCGTATTTTTGTAACTTTGTTATCCTCATGTTAATCAAAATGCTTAAATTAATTAAACAAATAACTTTTCGCTTCAGTTCGGTTATTAATTGACATTTCTACGACGCATTTAATTGTTGCAACAAACAAAAGTGTATCACACCGACCATAATGTGACTAGATGATATTGAAAATTTAAAAGACCTGGAAAGGTAACAGATAAATAAATAAACTTTTAAGCGTTATTGAAACAATTTTTAGCGTTTTATCAAAATTTACTTATGCAAGTGTATCAAAGTTTTACATCATTGAAAAGAGAAAAACATTCTCTATCAAATGAGTACAATAAAGGGATACCTTCCCATTAAAACAAATTAAAGCATTATTCGTTGCGCTTTTGTTTTTTAAAAAAATAGTTATTTGGTATTGCCCTGTAATGTAAAACTAAACACTAAACAACTTTTATAGGAAACATTTTTAAATAAAATGCATATTTACCGAGATATATAGGATATTCCATACTTTTCGGACACACTGTATATTTAATGAAGTTTCTTTGTTTTTCTGATTGAATTATGGCTCTCAAAAGCTTAAACTGACGCTTTTTCAATGTAAAAATAAAAGTTGGCTAGCATATTCTGGATTAATAACTATTTCATAGTGAGTGCTCGTAACCAAGAAATTGTGATAGAAAATATTCTTGCAAAAGTACTGTAACCCGTTGTATGTTTTCATTTCGATATGAACTCTTCAACATTCATCTCACATTTCTTACTTTCTGCTTCATAAGTCTTCTCCTGTTGTTTTCCCAAATAGTCCATAACCTCTTTGGTTCGTCGTTCTAAAGAATAAACTCTATTTTCATCATCAATCCAATTTTTCTAGGGGTTCTCATTTTCAAGGTCAGCGTCATCACCGTGCGCGTTCTTTCTATTTATTTGATTTACCTTATCTTCTAGTTTCTCTATTTTCCGCTCTAAAACCCTTAATCGATTCCACAGTACGTTAAAAGGATCTTTCGAAATCAATTTCTCATTCCGCTACCGTAATTTCACTTTGTCCATCTTCATCTCTGCTCATATTAATTTGTCATGTTTCAGCTAAAGCTAAAATTTGTTGTTGATACTTTTGGTAGAATACATCTGCCTTCTCATAGTGTTTGCGTTTCTTATACACAGTAAACATGCCTCGACCTCTTTATACGGTTTGATTTTTAGGTGAAACTGTTAACGTTTTGAATTATTATGGAAATGTTACTAGGTCTAGAATCTAAAGAACAACTGCTTGAGTCTGATTAAAATACGGAAAATAATCGTAGATAGCTGAAATGGAACTGACAGTTTTACACACAGTAAGCATTTTTCGACCCTTTTATACCATCTAGATATATATACAGACTAAATGTAAAGTTAGGTTGATACTGTTCAAACTTTGTAAACGTTTCCAGATTATTTTGTTAAAATGCGTTCTGTACAAAAAATTGTAATATGTATGTTCGTTTTATATAAAATATAAATAAATAAAAGCATCTTTTTTAGTTTTTTTCATTTTATTTATTCCATACATCGTACTTCGATATTTTGCAGCAAGCTTGTTTTCGATGTCGAGGTATTGATATTTTTTTTATCGATGCGACCATCCCTAATTCTACCGATGATTTCTTTTTGAATCTTCTAAAAATAATTTAAAGATTTTCCTCTGTAAATTAACAGTTACCCAACAACAAGTTGGAAGAATATTTTATTTCCCCAATAAACAGGTACTTACCGCTTCTATAAATAAATTCTAAATGATGCAAACAAATTGACAAATTCGTATAATTATGCTGCCTGCTATTATATTCTGAAACATTAAGTTCAACGGATGCGCACAGTTTACAGCCAGTTAAAGGTTTTAGTCTCGTTTGCACAACCGGCGCGAGATGGCGCTGATACCTTTTCTCGTAATGGATGTAAATTAGAAAATGTTATATAAACCTACCCGTAAAACATATAATGCACAAAATCAGGCAACGTAATTTAATCCCAAGATAATGTATACACGTCTATTGTTAATATTTAATTTAATTGCATTTATTAGTTTGGGGTATATTTTATACTTACTTTAGGTTTCATGCCACATTAATTTTTGAAGTCACTTTTCAGAGACAATAACATAATCTTTAGGTCAGGCACTTTTAGCAACCCAAGGTAGATTTTCTTTGAAAGAAATTTGGAGGCGAATAGGAAAAAAACGTAGAAACAGATAAAATTTGTGTTTGAGATAGAAATATTTTCTTGTGAGGTTAAAAAAATCTTGTTGAGTTGAATAGTTGTTTAAACATAATACTAAATATTATGAGCCGGTTTCTACTCTCCCTTCACTAACTAATGAAGCATCTTTATGAACTTAAAGACGGTTGTTTAAATAATTCGTTTTCTACAACCTTCATTAGCACTAGTGAAGCTTCATTAACGCTTGCTTATTTTAAAGTAGTAGGCACCGTGTTTAAGCGTGATATTCAAATTTAATTTTTATGAAAATACCTATTTAGAATTTTTACATAAATTTCTAAGTTTCTGATAAAAATTTAGCACTATTGCTTATGCTTTACTGACTCGAAATCGTAATTAGAAGTGGTGGCCATAAACATGCGGTTGGGCGGTCGTTGAAAGCGCTGCACTGCTGTCTGTCTTACACTATCTTTTAATAAACAAATTTCAAACTTTTATGTAACTCAAATCAGAAACGCAGCTATTAAAACTTGTTCTAAAGTAAAGATGCATATTATATCAAGATAAAACTTTTAATTAAATAAATTCATAGAGACATCAAACATTTTATTTGTTAAGTCTTTTAAATTGCAGTAAGCAAATTTTATAAAGACATTACATAGATTTCCCTATAAAGTTGTATCAATAATATTATTGGATGAATTGCTTTCAACTACAAGCAATATATAAAATTCAACTATGTAGTAGTCTTGCCTCAATTCAATTATAGAATGAATTTCTGCTTAATTTAGATTATATTATAGCACTGTACAGGAATCGCAATGCTAAAATTGACAGATACTTCTGCAAATACGTATAAAGTATCATTCAATTGCGCTATTGCCAAATGTCATTTAGTGATTTTGACTATTTATAACTATAGTTGGACAAATGCATATGTGCATATTCTTATCTATGAAGTATATGTAGTTAATTTCTAGTATGTGAGCTTATTTGATTGTTCATTGTCCAGATAATTTTATTTTTCATATCCAGGGTGTAAATACAATGCGGAGCAAAAACTATACCACACTCATTAGGGATCAGTAATAATATCAGAATTCGAAGAAGCTCAACAAGCAAAAACCGAGTCGAAAAACGTCTGTTACGACTCCCGCTTTGACCACCAAAGTGGACCGTCTTTTTTTGAAGCAGCCTAACCTGACTGTGCGTGCTGCTGCCGAAAAGCTCAAGGTCAGCAAGTCAACCGTAAATCGGATTCGCAAGGAAATTGACCTGAAACGGCGCAAGAGAGCAGAGGTCTCGAGGAACCGTCCAGATGAGCTTGAGAAAGCAAAAAGCAATTGCAGGAAGCTTTACCGTCAGACCACTATTTCTGGCGGCAACTTTTTGATGGTCATAGATAACGAAACCTATGTCACCTTGGATTCAAGCGAGATGCCTGCAAACCAATACTACACTAAATTGTCAGGTCGCCCAGTCCCTATAGAAGCTAAAATCAGGCAAAAAGCAAAGCATCCAAAAAAAACGCTCGTTTGGCAGGCTGTTTCATCTGAAGGACACTTATCTCCAGCTGTCGTGATGGAATTGAAGAGAGGCGCGTGACCTATCGTGATAAAGTCTTGAAACCGGTTTTAATCTCTTGGTTAAAGTCACTAGAAACCAACAAACAAATCTTGTTCTGGCCTGACAAAGCACCTGCTCCCTACGCTAAAGATACCACCGATCTTCTGAATCAGCATAAAATCAAGTTCGTGGCAAGAATCGACAACCCATCAGCAACTTCACAAATCAGACCAATTGAGAGATTTTGGGTTATGGTCAAGGCAGAACTAATCAAGCGTAATCTAAATGCAAAAAATCTGGCTCAATTTCGCAAAAACTGGACCAAGATTAGTAAATCTGTCTGGGGAGATCTGGTACAGCGCTATTTCAGAACTTCACAAAGAGGCTACTCATTTCCGCTCGCGAAGGACCATATGCTGCTATTTTTACTTAATTTGTATTTCAAATCTCAAACATTTTCATTGTTAAAAAGAATTTTTTGATTTTTTATAACCGTTTAAAAATAAAACCAATTTTTTCAACTCTCCTACGCATTTTGGGACTAACCTTATATTAAGACTATACAATGTAAACCTAAAAGACTTAAATACTTTTTTAAGAGAAGAAATCTTTGCCATTCAATAACTTTTTCAATTATTTAGCAGTACACTTTGATGTGGTTCTCGATATTGATCAAGTTAGACCATTACAGAACCTATCACTTGTTTACTGTCATTAATAGAGTGCGGATTTTTAAGCATACAAAAGCGTAAACATTCAAGGAAAAAAGCTTAAAAAAATAGCACAAAATCGAAAAATAAGTTTAAAATATGTAGGAAAAAAAAATTAAACTTCCAGGTTTTAGGTCTTATTATACAAAGTATTTATTATAAAATAACAAAAAATGAATTGTTATTATAAACTTTGAACTCTAAAATGCTTAATTATTAAGCACTTTTCTAAATTCTCCATAAGGAAATTTCTTCTTTTATCAGTTAGGGTGTCTTTGTAAAGAGAAAATAGTCTTTCAATGTCAACACTAGTAATCGGTGCATATTTAAATTTTGCAAGTTACAATGGTTCCAAGTCGAAGTTATTGACTATTTCGCCTGATAAAATACTTGCAATGGTCTTTAATCTTGCTAAACCTTCGTTTTTAGCCAGCACGTTCTCAAATTTGGCAAATATTGTTTTTCCTACATCACCACGCACTTTTCCCAATTTTATTTTAAACTCTTGTACAATCTGAATTGCTTCTGTTAGCTCACTTCCTTGTGTTTCAAGTTTGGTGATAGTTTCACTGATGAACTCGTAATTTGCTTTGATGAATGCAAGATTTTGTTATAGTTCCGGATTTTTTAAAATATTTTGGCAGTCTTTAACTGATTGGGATGCATCTTCCGAAAATTCTAACAAAATTTCTTTGAAGCTGGTGAAGTTAACTGCGTAATACACAGCCGCATCCAACCATGTTCCCCACTTTTTGCCATTTTTAATTAACTCGTTGACTAGAGGAAATTCAGACCTCACAGTTTCTGCTACTCGGTTTAATCCGTGAGCTACGCAAGTAGAGTGTGTGAGATTACTATACAAAACTTTTAAATTAATACCTGCTTTTAGCATATATGCAGCCGCATCCGTCACCATTAACAGACTTTTTCCAGTTGGGACTGCATTAGGAAGAAAAAAGTTTGCGAGTCCCTCGTTAATAAATCTTGTTATGGTGCTGCTGTTGGTTTTATCTAGTTCTTTCAAATATATTTAAAATGGCCTGGTTGGAGTAGCTTCATGTAATATACCGATAATGAGACCAGCCACATACCTACCGCACTCATCGGTGGTTTCATCGACAGAAAACCAGATATAATGGTCTGCAATTATATTTTTAATTTCATGAAGGACTGTTTTATAAACTGTATCTAAATAGATTTTTCGTAGAGTGCTTTCGGACGGTATCGATCTCTTACAATATGTTTCTAAGAATTTTCGAAATGCAGAATTGTCTAATTTTCTGAAAGGAATATTTGCCGCTCTTCGTACATTTTCCTTGTGAATAGCGGTCTTCGTATGTTGTATTACATTATACTTTTTGTCACACTGGATCTAATTAAACGAACATTAAAGAATATTATATTTAAAATCTAATCTACTCCTTACCGTTTTAACATATACTCTGCAAAATAGTCTACTACCGTCCAGCCTTATTTCTGGTATATTTTTAATCCACTCTTCTACACTCGTTTTAACTTTTGGCATTGTAATACAGTCTTATTTTATTAAAAACAAAAGACAACACAAAAGATTAAGTTATAATAAAATGAAACGAAACTTTTTCAATTTACCAGCAACATTACATACACGCACGGTACCAACACTTTAAGTAACCCAGTAAAACTGAAGCATTTGTTAAAACCTATAAGAACTAACTGTTTTCACAGCTTATCCTAGGGACAAAGAACTGCCGGGACAATGTGTAACGGCCCCGACAGCTCCGGAACGGTGAGCGTCCAGACGGTATTCAATACATAACGGTAAATAATGATATTTTAAGAAATCCTTGAAAATATTGTCACGAAATTTACCGTAAAAACAAAATGTTTAAAAAAATAATGTAGACAATTGCTGCTAGAGAAAAAATTTATAGAAAGTATTTTGAAGAAACAGAAAATAAATATACTGTAGACAAGAAAAGTAGAAGGATATTATGAATACTTTAACAGAAGAAGAATGTCGAGCAAATTTTAGACTTCAGAGGAACGATTTACAGAGGCTGTGTGATGCCTCAGGCATACCACCTCATATTCAAACCGACACTCGTTGCAGTACTACAGGTAGGTTCTTTGTATTTGCTAGTAATACTTAGTTTTTAATAACCAAAATATTCTTTCATTGCAGGTGTGGAAGGTTTATGTATTCTTCTCAGACGTTTGGGATATCCTAACCGATTGTCCTATTTAGAACCCTTGTTTGGGTTATCAGCAGAATACATATCTATCATAGCAAATGCAGTAATGAATATTATTGTCGAAAACAAGACTCATTTGCTTACAAATTTAAACAATTTAAATTGGTTAAATCGAAATATAATGCGCTACTATGCAGATGTAAGTTTTTGTATTTTTAAACATGAATTTTATATTTAAATACATATTCCTACAGGCCGTTGTGGAGAAAGAAGCCCCTTTGCAGAACTGCTGGGCATTTATTGATGGTACTGCTCGTGGAATTTGTCGACCAACACATCAGCAACAGGAATACTTTTCTGGCCACAAAAGGCATCATTGTGTGAAGTACCAATCAGTTTTATGCCCTGATGGCATTATTGATAGCTTGATTGGATTTTTTCCTAGCAGAAGACATGATGCAGGTAACTAATTGTACTGGGTAATTATGTTACCTATTATGTTGTAAATACATCTATTTATTTCTTATTTTAATTGCATATTGCAATTTTAATGTTTGTTCAGCAAGATGTAATTCTACATATATCTTAATTTCAGAGATATTTAGGGAATCTGCCCTTTATCAACAACTACAGCAGTGTGCTGTATTTGAAGATGATGAGCAATATGTACTATTATATGGAGATCCGGCTTATCCTCTAACCGACTTACTGTTATGTCCGTATGCTGGTAGAAATTTAACCGAGCAGCAACAGAATTTTAACAGGTCAATGAGCACCGTAAGAAAATCTGTAGAGTGGGGATTTGGAAAAGTTATTTCCGAATTTGCATTTTTAGATTATAAAAAAAATCAAAAACTTCTACTGCAGGACATTGGTAATATGTATAGAACTGCTGTGATACTTACCAATTGTCACACATGCTTATATGGCAGTCAATCGAATCAATATTTCAATATAGAACCTTCAACATTAGAAGAATATTTGGGGGTATAAAAAAATATTTAGCAAAATGAGTATATATTTAAAAAAATCTATTAGTTAGTGCCATTATATTTTCTAATAAAAAATAAAATTAATTCTTGCTGTTGTTTTGCAATTTGCATGTTGTGTTCCCCTTCTTTTTTTTCTAGATTAAACTTTTCTTCCTCTAACCTTAACTTCCGCTCTTCTAATTCTAATTTCTTTTCTTGGAGGCATAATTTCCGTTCCTTTAGTTGGGCATCGCTTGTTTGCTTTTCTTTAAGGAACTGCAGCGTAGAAGTCTAGAAGATTTAAACAAATTTATAGTTGTATATAAACTGGTGCAGATTCATCTGATGCGTGAGAAAGGGGAGTTGCAGTTCGAGATGTACCTGCATGTGGCTGTTCATATTCCTTTTCAGTGTTGTCGAGTGGGGCGCTTGCACTTGAATCATTTTGATCAGTTTCTATAAAGATATTTATAATTTGAATCAATTTCAGTTTCCCATAGAAACCAATATAAGTTATGCAAATATCCCTAGATTCACCAAACGGTAAAGCAAACGATAAACACATTCGAATAGCGTGACACGGTCTCTAAATAGCGTCACGCGCATGCGCACAAGCTATTCATTTAACGTTTAGCGTTACCGTATTTGTTTCGGAAAGTTGCTAAAACTCTCTATTATTGTATCGGTGAAACGACAAATGTGTAGTGAACCGTATATATGATCAGTCAGTGTCGTCAATGGCCCACCGTGTTGGTACATTACGTGATGTTAATTTCTGATAAGGCGGTCATTTATAATCTAAAAAAAGCATGTCTAGCGCATTGACCGGTCATTGTTGTGAAACGTAATTTTTAAGGTTAGCTAGTTAAAAAAAACCCAATGTAAACCCAGTAAAAAATAATATTTTAAAATGTATATCTACAGGGTGTCCCTAAAAGGTCTGTACAACATTCTACCACATATTCCTCAGACCAAAACAGGACGATTTAACCCAACTTACCTCTATCCAAAAGTACTCCGTTGAGGTGCTACCGGACGTCAAAGATTTTAAAAATATTTCTATTGGCCATTTACAACGTTGGCCAGCTGCTGATGTTAATGACATCAACTTACCTCTTTGACCTTGTTTTTTTTTACTATGTATAGTCGGAATCATATATCATGTACTGTTAGAAACTCATGTATATCATTGGATAGGTATTTTCCAGCATGTAAAATGGCTGATAAGGATATAGAGGATTCTGTTTAAAACAAACAAGTTGAAGCCGTTTACTTTTAAACCAAACTTAGTTTTCATCCTAAGAAAACCCGGCCACTTGCCACATATAGTTCGCATTTATATACTAAATTGAAATGCCATCAATTTGGTTTCCTTTTCAGGAATTTTTTTTATTTTTTTACTTTTTTTTACATTTTCTTATTGTTTTTGAACCCAATGATTATGCTAAGAATAATAATATTTTATATACTGGGAAATATATGAAATGGCGTCTAGTAGATACAAGCCTGTATACTACTTTCCAAAACTTTACAATGTTATTTCAAAAGTTTTCTTTTTGTATATCAGATAAGGTTAATTTTTCGAATGTTTTGATGCAGGTTACTTGCATATTATTTTCTTAAAAAATGTTTTCCAAAATAATCAGTAAGAAAATAAATTTGTGATATCTACAAACTTCATAGTATATATATGAACAGGTAAATTTTGCTAAATAACTGTATATTGGTGTTATGAAAAAAGGCATATTTGTTTACCTACAGTATGAATAAATTATTTCGTAACAACTAGATAGGCAATTCATGTTGCATGTTGTACTGTTAAGAAACACTTTTGACTTCTGTTGAATTTAAGAAACTCTCAGATAACCAAGATGCTTGCGGGATAATTGAGCTTGTGATACGTGTTGCCTACCTAGTTGTTACAAGATCATTGTTTCCTACTGTATGTGGTAACCTGCATATTGTATGTATATTTCCCAGTCTTTTATAACCTTAAACAACTAAATATATGATAATTACACCGCTTCAAGAAATTACTATTAAAATTTCATATTTGATAAATCATGATGATGAAAGAACTGCTGAAATATATCAAAATTCTTATGACTTTTTCTATAGCGTGAGTGAAAGAAGTTTTATGGAATTACTGTCAGCTGTACCAAGTTATTAGCTAGATAGACGTTGATTTCTACCTTACTTTAGTATTTCTTGCTAAAAGCTTTAAATCTGCCGAAAATTATTGTTTTATGCGTAAAGTTCTTGAAGCAGTTTATACAAATACCTACACCTATGACACAAATTTGGGTTTTCTAAAATCAAAAATAAGAAATTTCTTATTCTAGTCCAAAAAAGGAAAAATGCGTAAAGAGAAATACTCTATAAAAACGTTTCAATGGAGTTACAGATTCTTAAAACTCAAGCTTGAAAGTGGTTTTTAGCATGCATAAATCCGGAACTGCTATTTTTATCATTATAAAGACAAAAGACAAAAATTGTATTTTATGAGATTGTTCATCTATTGATAAAGAAGTTTTAGGTAAAAGTCTATTTTTCCCAGTTGTACACAAATAAGGTGGCATACCAACTTTTGTGCCTGTGCTAAAAACCATCTCAGTGTTTAATAAGAAAATGTTTACCCAAAGTTGTGGCAAAGACTTAGGTGTAAAAGAACTTAATTTCTAACTTAATTTCTAAAGGAACTTAATCTCTAACTTAACTTTTAAAAAACCTTAATCTCTAACTTAGCTTCTAAAAAACCTTAATCTCTAACTTAACTTCTAGAAAAACTTAATCTCTAAGTTAACTTTTAAAATTACTTAATCTCTAATAATAATTATATATAATAAAAATACATAAGAATATTTTTAAACTAATTTAAAAGGCATATTGTACTTATCAGCACATAAAATACTCTAATGAGAATATTTTAAATCAAGATAGTCATGAACACCAAACAGATTAATCTATAAAATATTCTTAGAAGAATATTTGAAACGAAAAGTTTCACTAATCCAATACAGATTAGTCATGAGCAACATAAAAATCAGTCCACAAAATATTCACAAGAGAATATCTTATCGTAAGTCAAAGGTTAACTAATCCAATCAAGACTAGTCATGAACACGGTAAAAATCAGTCAGTCAAATATTCACAGTGGAATATTTCAAACTAATCCAATAATGACCAGCAATACACATAATGACAATGAGTCCATAAAATATTCATAAGAGAATATTTTATGTCAAAGATTAAACCAAGTCTAGTCATGGTCATGGTAAAAATCAGTCCATAAAACATTCATCGGGAAATATTTTAGATCAAACGTTAAACTAATCCGCCAAAGGCTAGTTTTGGAATATTAAAATGGTAATAATCATTCAGACAATAATCACATGCAGAAATTTTGAACCAAAGTTAAAGTAATCTCGTAAAGACCAATTTTAAAATAGATAAGCGGTAATAAACAGATTAAAAGCCAGAACATAAAAAAATGATATAAACATATTTTAAATCGAAGTTAGATTATTCTTATATAAACCATTAAATAATAATGATCACAATAAAAGTCGGCAAATCAAGTAATCGTATGAGATTGTTTCAAACCATCATAGGTGAGATTTCGAAGATCTGATTGAGGAATGGATAACATCAGACAAGAATCTCATAACCACCATTTTTAAAATACTAAGTACTAATTGTACAAAAAAGTTTTTAACCAAAAAGGAGATTTAGAATATCTGATTATTCGAAAAGTTTCCAAATGCCATTCCGAATCGAATGACACCTCGATCATAATTTTAGTGAAGTCAGGCAAAAAATAGCCAAAATGGAACTTTTGAACCACACTAATCCCAGATTACGCTTACGTTTCATAGCAAAACTGATTAATCTCATACGATTATTTCTTCAAATTTACAATTTACATGTAAAAGTTGGCAGAATAAAGATCGATGCATAAAATAATTATATGAGAATATATTTTATGCTAAGTTAAACTAATCTCATATAGATCATTTTAAAGATATGTTGAGCAAAATAAAAACCCATGCATAAAATAGTCATAGGCAAATGTTTAAACCCAAATCTCATAGGGTTATTTTTAAAATAATGTAAAAACAAGAATTAGTGCATATACTAATTAAAATTAAAAACTTGCGTTACAACAAAACATTAAAGCTACCTGAATGAATACTGTTTGTAGTATTGCTTTAGCGTAAACGTACACTTACTAAAAACAAACAAAAATACTGTAAGATCTATCAGATCAACATATAAAATATAAAGTAAACATGGAAATATTGTCTATAACAATACAGTATATTACAAACATGCAAATATTAAAACAATCATTAGCAAACAATAAATTTGTTCAAATTGGAAACCAAAACTAATTTTAAACGCATTCTTACAATACACGCAAACTATTATATTTACTCAATATTGATCTAAGTATGAAATATCATCTTGAGTACATCCATGCTTACTGAATAATTTGGAAAAAATAAGTGTACCTTTATAGTCGATTCTTTTTTTAATTCCTTGGTTTTGGATCAGAGTAAGCAAAAGCTAGAAAAATAAAACACAAACATAGTATACTATAATTTCTTATTTTAATGAAAATACTTACTCATCTGATTAAATTGAGCTGCAGTGTTTGCTCCATCAGAATCTTCATCTGTGGAGTCAGTTGATTCAGTATTTTGGAAATTTGCATTGTCAGCTGCATTAGGAGCAGAAAAACTTGCTCTTAAGTCACCTGCGTTAAATGTCGAAGGTGAAGCAGCAGACATTGGGACTGACCGCGGTGGAAGCGGTGGTGGTGGTGTAGCAGTGGAGGTGCCTTGGCGAAGTGAGACATTGGGAGAGTCAGAGCGCATAGGAGATCCCAAAGTGGCATATACTCCCTTAAAATTAGGATTAGGAAGTCTACTGGATCTTAGCTGCTGAACAAGCATTCTGTTGTCAGTATTAAGGTTAGCCACATTCTCCAATAACTCATAACTTAAGCCTGATCCGTGATTTCTATTACGAGAATCTTCAGAGCCAGTATTTGGTCTTGTATTTTGAGCAGTGTTTAAGGGAATGGTATACATTACAGAGTCAATATATCCTCCAACGGGAATGTCTGGGCGAGTATAGACGGCACCATTAGCGTCAGCAGCTGCACCTGACTCGGAATTTATCCTGTAAGGTATACAAATTTACAACTTCAGCAAATTAATTGGTTATTTTTCTAGTTTGATACCCTGTTCCAGGAGTTATTCGAGTGGCTCCATAATTGCGAATTAGGTACTCTTCACCAATTTCTCTCTGCATATTTGCGTATCCTGTAGCTCCTGATTGCGATACATTGGACGTACCTGCGCTTGTTGTAGGTGCAGGTCCGTAGGCAAGAAACGGGTATGAACGATGAGCCTAAAAATAATATTATAAAAATGTTTTAAAATACAATCGAATAAACAATAAATATCTCGAACACACTTACTGGTGGTGGTTGTACAGCAGCTGGCCGATACCACTGCTAAAAAAATATTTTTAGAATTTTAAAATGTTACAATACAAACAACTTACAGTAGCTGGTTGCGGCACTGAATTTGCATAACCTCCTACGTTAGGCGGAGTAGGATAATTAACAAAAGGTGGTGCCACGTGGTGTAGTGGGCACTGAAGAAATAAACAGCAGAAGTAATTAGATATGTAGACGTAGACGTTTAGTAACAAACCTGTAAATGTGGGCAACGTCCCAATGGGTGATACCCAGATTCAGCATAGCGATAAGTATCACTGTAGTTGTTGTGTCCCCTGCCAGCCACACTGTAGTACATCCGTGGTGGTCGTCCTCGAGTAGGATAAGTATTTACATTAGGCATGCTTGACGGAGTTGTTTCTGGATTAATCAAGCCCTGGCGATTAACCGCATACAATGGAATAAATTCCACTTGTCCTGGAGTGCCTCTTTGAGCAAGCGACTGTTAATTAATCATAAATAAGATTTTAAGAATAATACTCTTTTTACCAAAGAAATAATAGTATTAATAGAGTGAACAGCAAAAGATAAATAATAATAGGAAAATTACTGAATTTCAGTTGCTTACTTCAAAAGCGCCAGCAGCCGGAATATAGTACAACTGCTGACCATTAATCCTGATTCCTGGGCGTCGGGGACGTTGTTGATTATTGTCCATGATGCAGCTAACTAAAAGAACTTATATTAGCTTAAGAATTTGAGTTTCCAATAAATGCCTCTGAAACATGCAGTCTTGTAAACCTTAGCACTAGCACACCTTCTGCTACTAACACGAAAGATAAAGGAAATATTAGGTATAATCAATGTTAATAAAAACTTTTTTCTTAAAATATGCTCAGGAATCATTTCCTGAAGTTTGTACAATACGTAATGATACACCCTATATGTGATCAAGCATATTGCTTAGTCTTGTGAGCTAGTTAATGCATTTTTTATATTGTCATTGTTAAATTAAAATCACCATCAAGTATTCTATTTCTTCGCGGTTCATAAATGTAATCTAATGGCTCACCTAATTTAAAACAATGTTAAAAGAAGGTTTTAGGATAACCAAAAATATAAGAGTCTGATATAAAATGATAAACTGTTTGCATGAAGGTACTATCGCGGCAAAGAAACCGGGGCACACTTGTCTGAAGATACGTCGGTTCTAACAAAATTTCTCTCTTTGCATCCGGCTTTAAGGTGAATTTGTCAGTTCAATTAATAAGGTACTTATTTACATAATAGTTTTACTTAAACTGAAAGACAGATTTACAAGGGGTAACTTTAAAACCTGTGTGATGCCCCGGGTTTTTTTGCCGTGATCGGACCATGATAAAAAGTACAAACCTTTTTCAGGGTGTTCTAACTCAGTAAGAGCACAAGAATCTTGACATGGAAATAATTATTATGATCAAAGTTTGCTTACGTTTACTATAGATGTTAAGAATAATGTAAAATGACATTTGAGAAAGCAAACTAACAGTTGTTTTAATAAATGCCAAATAATAGTGTTGGGTAAGATCCTTCCTCTCAGTATCTAGTTCCAGATCCATATGCTTTTTCAAATGTGGATCTAATTCAGATACGAGATCATCTTTTCAATTATGTACCTAGATACAGATCCAAGATCTATCAAAAAGTATCTAGATACTTTTTACTTTTGTTTCACGAAATGATTAGGAATATGTAAAGTCTCTCGAACTGAATTTAACTTTTCTTAGGCAAAACTATCTAAGCAATTCTCGACCTTGGGTACTTCAAATAGATTTGCAGGTAGTAAAGGATTATAAGACTATTGTAAATCTTCATTAATGGTTGCTTTTGTAAAGGAATAATCCTTTGCCAAAAATAATCTGACAACAATTATGCATTACAAGGTATTCGTTACCTAGTCATTATTATCAGATCTTAATTTGCAAAACTGAACAAAACAAATCAACAAAAAGAAATAATCTGCGGAACAATAGTAGACATGAATGACAATACCAAAGGTTGAGATTGTACCATAAACAATTTAAGTTTTATTACGTTTTAAGATTAGCAAAGTTTCAAAAATATCATCACTTAATTTGTTTCTTTTTGGAATTAAAATTTAACCTCCTCCAGTACTAAACATCCTCTCCACAAGTGCGGACGATGGCAGTACACTATTCAGTTTTTAAAAAGTTTCTTTTATTATTGGATATTTATGTAATTGACAGTAGTTTGTATTTGTACATTCTAAATATTCCAAACATTGTGTGGCAACTGGAGATATCTCTGTGGATTCACTTTTAAAAAGCAAAAATTCATCTTCAGATGATTTTTCTAAGTGAGAATTATTAAGAAAAGTTGAGACCTCGTTTATTTCCTATGCTTTATATACGAGGGTGGTTTGATAAGTGTTGGCGCCACAGGTCAAAATGCTTTTATAGTTACAATGGTCCAGCCTTCAGATAACACTGCTGAAAATGTCACCAATTTTGAACGCGTAGTTTTTGTTTGACAGTCGTTTGTATCAGTCGATGTCAATGATTTGTAAAGAATGAAGCCACTCGAATATCGTTCAGTTATAAAATTCTTGCGTTTAAAGGATCAAACTCCAACGGAAATAAAAGCCGAGTTGGACGCTGTTTACAGGGAGTCTGCCCGTGGCCGTACGAGTGTTTGATGAGGAGCATCGGGAAAAGCCAAAAACAGCAACCGTTGAGGCTATCATCGAAAAAGTCCATAAAATCGTGTTATATGATCGTCGAATGAAAATAAGAGAGACAGCACAGACTAACTAAAGTTTTGCACATGAGGAAGCTGTCCGCGCGATGGGTACCGCGCTTGCGTGCTCATGGACATCTCAAAGGAGCTGTTGGATCGATTTAAGCGTAATTTAACTTTTTGCGGCGATTTGTAACTGTTGATAAAACATGGGTACATTATTACGCACCAGAGACTAAACAGTGGACTTCAACAAGTAAACCTGCTCCGAAGAAGGCGAAGACGGTGCCATCGCCAGGAAAAGTAATCGTGACTGTTTTTTGGGATTCACATGGCATATTTTTCATAGACTATTTGCAAAAAGGAAAAACAATAACAACATTGTATTATGTTTCATTATTGGACAGGTTGAAGAAAAAAATCCAGTCCAAACGACCTCAAATGCAGAGAAAGACAGTTCTCTTTCATCATGACTCACACGTCAATGATCGCGATGGCCAAAATTCATGAAATTGGCTTCGAGTTGGTTCCCCACGCCCCCTATTTTCCAGATCTGGCCCCGAGCTACTATTTTCTCTTTCCAAACATGAAAACATGGCTTGGAGGAAAGAAATTCACGTGCTATGATGAAGTGATAGCTGCCGTGAACGCGCATTTTGAAAACTTTCAGACATCGTATTTTCTGAAGGGGGTCAGAAAGTTGGAGCATCGATGGATGAAGTATATAGACCTAAAAGGGGACTGTGTAGAAAAATAAAATAAATAAAATTGATTTTGACCAAAAAAACACTTCGTTCTATGTTAATCTAAAGACTTATCAAACCAACCTCGTACTATACTTCACAGAGTTGTTTTTGCCTGACTGAACGTATAATGCGTCTTATTTTGGTCTGTTCAGAAACAACACCTTAGAAAATTCAAAACGTGACAAGATCAATCTTTGCAAGAAAAAGCACTTTTTACTTAAACGCGCTATTGAAATACGTAGAGAATGTTAATCCTCTTGTTTTCTCTTAGTTGCTAACACAGGTTTTATGGAATTTCATAAAATACATCTACTAAGATGAATTCATGAAAGAGTTATAATCGTAAAGAACCTTGGTGAAGGTAAACAGTTACGCTAATCCTTTAATTGTTGATGACAGTATTTATGATTTAAGAGGGTATTGTGATGTCTTTGAATGAATTCTTTTACCTATTGCTGTATTTTGTGAGTAGAGTCGAGAGAGTATCCCTAACATTTGAAAAGGATTCAAATTCTGGAAAATTTAAATTTGTTTAATTACCTTTCAAGAAGCCGAAACTTTCTGTACGTGACAATTACCGAAATTACTAACATATTAGAAGCAATTTGATGCAAAACATAGCAGAATAGTTTTTATTTTGCTTACAAAATTATTTTTGAATAGGTAAGCTTGCATGATCTTGGATCTAAAGTGAGAAAAACAGTACCTAGATCCAGATACAAGATCTTCCGATCGCATCTAGATAATAACGTTTATTAAAAATTTTTTATTTGGCTTCTGAATTGTCATTTTACATTATTCTTAATATCTGTAGTAAGCAAACTCTGATCCTCATAATTTGATTCATGCTAAAATTTCTATGTTCTTAGTAACTTAAAACACCTGTACTATATGTAAAGATAGTAGATATTGGGTTTTTATCAACGCTTCATTTAAAAATAATTATCTATAAATGCTTTTTGTACAGAACATGGTGACATAAGGTGTCATAAGAAATCTAAACGTAGGAAATTCATATTAGGGATGAGAAACAGCACACCTTATTTTACTATTGATACCCAGACTGTGATTGCAAAAGACTTGTAACCTTTTGTTATAAACATTGTACATTGATCAGATCTACACAAATGGTATAAAGAATTTAAATGGAAACATTTTCAGTAAGTAAAATATCGATGTGAAACTGGTTAACTCCAATAAAAACATATCAACCACTGTCACTAATTGACAAAAAAAAAGTGACAAAAAACTTGGACAACCAAAATTAGTAAAAGTATGAGTCAATTAGTTAGAGGAATTTCTTTAACTTGTAAATCTGTAGAAGAGTAAACAAATAGACACAACGTAATGTAATTCCATGTATTACACAGTGATAGATTAAAACAATTTCTGTTTTGCCTTGGTAACTATTTTACAAAGTCAGAATTTAAGGGTATCAAGTCAAATAATATTAAATATAATTTTACCATTTTATTTAAAAAGATAAAAGCTGATTAAAATATAGTTGCTAAAATTACTTACCTACTTCTAATACAATTTATCAAATTCATCATTCTAAAATCTTATTACGTTTCCCAATACAAAAATAAGAGTTTTACAATTAACAAAACTGTTTTTAAATGAAAATCTAATAATTAAAGAAACCAATCATCCAAAAGAAAAATAAATACCAAAAATTACTTTCAGTTAATTTTAATACCAAACCTAATACCATCAGAATCATACAGAATGTTTTAGTTTCCAATCAAATACAGTGAAATAAAAATATTTTGCAAAGCAAATTGCAGGAATGTGATTCATATGTTATTTAATAACAGAATACCTTTTATTGACGTGAAGCACCTAAGTAACAATAAACTTTCTGTTGAATATTCTAGAAACAAGCCTTTGTTCAATTGAAATTGAAAAATGATATGATAAAGTAAATCTGAGAATTTATAGAGTATCACATTTAAGTCTAAACAACCTATGCAATTGCTACAGTGCATAAAATCATAAGAGTGTAAAATTTTTAAATTACCTGCAATTTAACAAAATGGTGTTTTATATTTATAGTTAAAAGTAGAAATCAAGGTTTAAATCGCATGAGAATATTAACAGCATTAACATTCAACTGTTTTAATAACAAAAACACTAATGCAACTTCCCAAACTTTATTAACAAATCAAGTTGAATTTTAGAAATTTTAGATTTTACCTTCAGACTATGTCATATAAACAGATAGAATAAAAATAAAATGACTCTTATTCAATGACTAACAATTTTTAAACTATTACTCATTTGGACCGTAAAGAATTCTGCTTTACAAATTTTTGACGTAGTTTACAATAATTATTAAATTGGTAAATAATACAATAAAGAAATAAAGTCAGGAAAAAATCACTTACCAAAATCCAAGAACGACTGGAAAGTCTGAACCACAGTCCAAGTGGAAACTGAAATAAATAACAATGCATGTTCTAAACCAAAAGATGTTTCTGATAAAATAAATTTAAACGTAAGTAATTATTAAAAACGATGTTCCTGCCAAGTAATAATAATTAAAAACTTTTCTAGAAACTATAAATATATAGAAAAAATACAATTACCAGTTAGAATCAATTCAAATCTATCAAAACTGCAAAACACCTCTGCTACTGCTTGACGTACACAAGAAAATGAGAATTATTAAAATGGCGGACTGTCTACGTAATAATGGTGGGGGGGGAAGGTAAAGGGTTTATGATTATTTAATTTATCTAAGACTTTAACAGTTAAAAACCTAAAACAAAATAAGTTACAATATTACCTATACAAACAAATAAGTATAAATTTTATTCAGTTAGAAATCCAGTAAGAATCTTAACAAACAAAACGTAATTGTTGCGAAAAAAGGGGAAGTACAACAAACGCGCATGCGTTGCTTACGTAAATTACATAAAAGAGGAGAATATTTTGTCATGTCTACAGTCACACGTGCGGTGTTGCCGGATTGGAACAGTTTAGAAATTGCAGACTATAATAAAGCAAAAAAGAGCCTTATCAAAATTGTGACGTAGGAAAATATACAAGAGTTCTTAGACAGAGAAAGAATCATTATTAAATTAAAATTCTAGTTACACTGATTCGGAAAATCGCCTACGCGATAAATTAATAGAAATGTAGTGTACGTTATACACCCAGAAAAACAGGTTTCGTTTTGTAAATGTTTTGTTTCTCAATAAAATAATAATCAAACCTTTTTTAAAATGACGCGTGATAAAATTGTATTTTCTACTCTAACATTAAAGAAGACATTGTCTACAGCTTATGTATATGTGGTTTAAGATGAATTGATTTAAAATATATTTTTAAATAATTAAAATTTCTTTAGTTAACAAAAGCATAACTAATAAACAAATTGTAGGAAAAATTTTTTTCCGATGGATTATTGTTCATTCATGTATCCCAATGATACCTGGATTTTTTTATTCCTTAATATTTATATTTAGTAGGTAAAAAAAATTTTTTTGTTAAAGAGAGCAAACTAAGCGGCGCGCGCAGGGGTCAGATCACGCGTTTTTAGCCCTATTTTCACCTCTAAATTAAAATTATAAATATTGGTGGTACAATTCCAGGAGTTGGGACTTTTTTGTAGGAAATTCCCTGCTCTTTAAGGATCTTTTTCTTGATTTCGGATATTTGCAATATTCTCAGAGATATTTGCAAAAAACGAAATCCCTTTTTTTACGAATTTGTTTATAACTTTTGCAATTTTTTTGCGTGGGACTTCGAAATGTTCAAAAAGTTTCTAAATGCCATTCCGAATCGAATGACACCTCGACCATAATCTTTGGTAAAGTCAGGCAAAAAATAGCCAAAAAACTTGTGAACCACACTGTAACACAAAATCTAAGGCCATTAACTGTCTGGCTCCGGCGTCATCTAGTAGTAAGAATTTACAAGAAGCGTAAATACCAAAGCAAACAACTATTTGTCACAATTTCTAGTAGTTCGAAGCTACAGAACTGATTTTGTATACCGACATGATTCTGTAATGGAAATTACAACGAAGCTGCCAGACTTTATGCAGAACGTTTTCCAAATAGACGCCATCCAAGTCATAACGTTATTCGAAATGCACACCAAAGGCTTAGAGAATCTGGAAATATTATGACAATTCATAATTTAAATAGAGGTGGGCCGCGAGCAGTCAGAAATCCCGATTTAGAAGAAGACGTTCTAAATATTGCAGAAAACGATCCCAGCACCAGCGTTCGTGCTATTTCTCAAGTTGTGCCTGCTTCAAAAACAACCGTCCACAAAATCCTCAAAGAAGACGGGCTTTATCCCTATCACAAGACTCGAGTTCAGCATTTGATGGAAGTAATGTGCTGTGGACGGATGAGGTTACCTTTACAAGAAATGGTATTTTTAATATTCATAACGAACACATCTGGGCACATAAAAATCCTCACGTCTTTCAGGAAAGCAATTTTCAAGCTCGGTGAACGTATGGGCGAGGATAGTAGGAAATAAAATGGTTGGTCCTTATATACTACCTAACAGGTCAACTGCTGAAAACTACCTAACTTTTTAAATAACAATTTTTATAATCTCCTGGATTCCATTGTTGGTCCGTCGGGATATCTGGGTGCAGCAAGATGGTGCACCATCTCATTATGCTGCTAGAGTTCGACAATGGTTTAACGAGAACTATCCGCAAAAGTGGATTGGTCGTAGAAGTCCAGTAGCTTGGCCCCTAAGAAGCCCGGACTTAACACCCTTAGACTTCTTCTTGTGGGGACATTTAAAAGATTCAGTGTATTTAACCCCTGTTGAAAATGAAGAACAATTAAGAAATCGCATAAAAGAAGCAGCAACAACTGTTAATGAACAAATGCTACAGCGTGTTCAACATGCTGTGATTACACGAGCAATTGCAAACTTGTTCAGGATACTTCGTTCCACGTTCCACATTTTCTTTTTTCCAGGGTCATCCTGCAAGTTACTTTCATCAGAGTTAAATATGTTTTCACTGGGTACGTTTTCTATTTTCTTCTGGAGGTTTTGGAAAAATTCAACCAAAGTAGTTCGGGACACATCAGCTCGTGCCTTTTTTATGTTAGCAGTTACTTTTTCTGATATTTGGTCTTGGTGTCTTTTTAAAAGTGAATAGACCCAATCAACCCCCGGCATATTATCTTTGAATTTTTCAATGGTTTGCCCTTGAGCATCTAACAAGTTTTTGGCAAGTTGTTTTAAATCTCTTAGGTTTAGAGGAAAACCCCATTCGCCACTTGTACAGGCGGCTTTAATGATAGCGCTTTTCTCTGTGTATGAAAAGATAGTCTGACTCCCATTCTTCTTAATGTGGCGGCCATGAAACTTATTGTTCAATGTCCCAAATGTCCCCTTCAGTAACCTTTGCTAGTGCCAGTTTTAATGATTTCTGTTGATAATCTTTGTACGCCCGCGCTTCCAATCTACGCTTATATTTTCTTGGCATGTCTTGTGAATACACCGAAACCTAACCCCAAGATGATGGTAAAACGATTGGAATGTAAAATAATAAGAAAATGCATGAAAAACCCATTATCTATTCAATGATCCAATGCATCCCATATGTGTGATCAATTTGACCCCCCACACAAAAATTTAAATTTGCCGCTTCAAACTACCATGTACAAAAATTGTGGCGGCATATTTTTTAGGTTATCAAGTACTGAACTTTCAATATTACTTTATAAAATGGTAATTTATCATGTAGATTTTACTGGGGGTATCAAATTTTTAAGGGTTAAATTTTAGATGAAAAGCTCTATGTTTAAATAACTGTCATAAACAATAATAAACAAAGCACACTTACTTTTAAAAACACACAGGTTTACTACTACACGCCTTACTGAATTAGTGGATGCACTTTTATATTTAATGAACACGATAGTTTATGCGCCAAATTTAAATTTTTCTATATTTGATTTAACAATCAAATTTACCCCCGGAGTTCAATTTCACCCCATTTGACGGTATTAAATATAATAGTATTACCTTTTCCCTCTTATTCAAGCTCTTGAAATCGCCATAACTTTGTAAAAACTTGACGTATAAGCAAATGAAAAACAAGCTTGTGTTCCTAAAGCAATAGGATTTCTTCCTAGATCGTTTTAACTCTGCTCACGTGTTAAAACGCGCTTAATGCGTATTCATTTCGCGCATCTGTACATCACGTAGCAGCTCATGTCACGTTGGTTCTTCTGACGTCTCTAACCTCATGTGACAGCTAAAGTATTTAGTTTTTCATTAAGATTGAAGGACACTTAACATGTTTTTTGGTAGGTTATGTTCAAAACTTTGTTTATATTTTATTTTATTGATTCTTATAATAAAAATTATTCATAGAAATAAGAGCTCTTCACGAAAAAATTTCAAATATCATACTGATATATTTTGCTCCATTTATGGTCTGTATAAGACAGCAAAACAAAAACGAAATATCACAGACTTTGTAAAGGAGGTTTATGCTGCTTATTTTGGTGTACAAATCAAAAAACAAGATGAGTAATCGGTTCCTCATAAAGTTTGCAAATCTTGTATTGAGTTTTTTCGCTTGTGGAAGAAAGGGAAACGCTCAGGGTTAGACTTCGGTATCTCTATGATCTGGAGGGAGCCCACGAATCATACCGATGATTGCTACTTTTGTGTAGTAGGAATATCCTGATATAAAGTCCAGACAACGTCCTTTGTTACACAACGAAGAAC
>VTPC01000443.1:39919-50191 GCA_011009095.1 Ignelater luminosus | reverse complement strand
TATTTTTCTTCGTTTGGTTCTTAATTTTTTTATTAAAACGCTATTTTCTGGACAATATTAATTTATTTATTTTCACTGTCATTACATTTATCAAACAAAAAACAAAATTTTTTTATACTCTCTTTTTTTTATCATTTTCAAATATCACTACATTTTTAATATCATCACAATATACTTTTTTTTTCATATAAATATACAGTAGTGTGACCTCTTCAGATTTTTCATGAACTAAACGTAATGATTATTAAAATGTTTTATAGAGTTTGATAAGGGAGCAAGGTTTTGAAAGGTCACACAAAAAATATACTTTTAACTCTGATTCGACTGTTTATTACCGTGTATCAGAAGACTACCAGTTAGCTAATTTAAGGAAATGAATAATGTAATAACATAACAATCTCTTATAAGTTTATCTAAACAAATCTTCGCAGCAATAAATTAATCGATACAGTTAATAATTGATTTAGGGAGAACGTACATGCAAATATAAGGCCATTACGCAACATACGCAGCTATAAATTTTCATATTTAGGTTTCATCCCATCGGGCCCTTTTATCACGAACTCATTTCACACGCCAAGGCAACTTAAATGTTATTGAGATATCTGAACGATAACAAAAACACAAACAGGAACAACAGGAAATTTTGTTGTTATCAAAATCTGATGAAGCTGCCATTACTGCAAGAAAAAATTTCCTTTTTTAATAGTCTAATTTATCATTATTATAGAACAAAAAGCCTAAACTGCAACCGGTAATTTAACGCTACTATCTAATCTAACTTCCTTTATTTCTAGTAACATCTTCACTACTGTGCGATTACTACGTATTTAACTAATTAGCTAGATAAAAATATTTTTATAATTTGAAAATTAGACACGCATTAATTCTGAAAATCAAATTTTAATGCCCACTTTCCTATTCATTTTCCTCTGAATTATCAGAGTTCAACTTCAGGGACACTCTCATCTTACCCCTTTCTTTTTGAAATTTATAGCTTCCGCAGTACGTGATATTCATTTTGCTGACTATAACTAGATTTTGATTATGTCCGTAGCTATAATTACATATTTTACTTACGACAACCCATCCAACTATCCTTTTGTTTTAAACTTCCAGGATTTGCGGATTTTCTTTGGATCTACCACTATATCGTTCATACCCTACATTTTGTTTATTTTACATTTTTAAAATGCCGCCAATTTAAAGAAATGGACTACAAGATAGCTTGTTTTCCATTGTCTTATAATTAGGGTTGAAACAGTTTTACTTTGACTTATGTTAGGTAAAATAGTTATAATTAATAACTCACAGTTGGTTTGCCAATTTACATATATTTTGATGGTTTAGAAATGTACTTTTTCTTATGCTTTAATGCATGAAACTTAAGATCTTTTTATTAGCATTATACATTGTTTAAAAAGGTTTTCGGGCTTTATTTTGTTTTACACACTGTTATTCTCTGAATTTCCTAATTTCAAAGTTCAAGTTTTTTAAAATAATGGAACATTACAGTTTATTGTTTGTAAGAATCACTGATACAATATTTCTTTATACAGTGAGGGGCAAAAGTATGGAACAAATCCTATTTCTAACCCTCGTTTGTTTTCAAGTGATGACGTCATCGTGGTTTTTTACATTTATGTATTTTTATGGATTGAGATAGAGGAATTTTTTCTGATATTAATGATTTAGCATTTGATAGTTTTAAATTTAGAAATAACGCCATATAGATAAAAGATGTCTTGGTATCCACACAAAGGTTATACATATATTTATTGGTAAAACTTGAAATAATTGAACTAGAAAATTTGTAAAGAATGCCTCTGAGATGTATTGTTTTTTTTATAAGTGTTCCTCTGTCTAGTATCATGCCGAAAAACTTTACTTCAGATTTGCTTGTAACAGTGGCGTACCTACACGAAATGGGGCCCGGGGCGGGATTTTTTAGAAGCCCCGTATTCAAGCTTCACACAAACGCGCTTGCGTGTCTACGATCACACATACAATCTGCCAGTGTTTTAAAATTAAAAAAATGACAGTCTTTATAATATAAATGATATTTCACAGGAAAACTTTCATTGCTAAAATAGACCCAAGAGTAGGAGGTCTTGTAACTTGAGTTTTATTAAATGATAAGCTTAGCTATATTTTACATTACTGTTATACACACTTTCTATAGTAAATTTAAGTTCAGATTTACGTATTTGTATAATTCTCTCTTTCTTTCTCTTTGATCTGTAGCTTCATAAGGAGCAAAGGGCACACCGGGGGGTATTTTGTTTACCTGTGGTAGATGGAAGAGCGGCAACTTCTACTCATCTTGGTTGGAGTTCGTCCTGCATATATCTTTATTTCCACTTTTGTCGATTTTGAGCTGTATGTTTTATCTCTCTCCAAGACATGTTTAGTTACTGTATTTCCCTGGAAAAGTTTCTTTTCCAGGTATCGTATGGTTTACCTTTCTTCCGCTTCCCTCCTACGTTGAAATCTAGTGCCTGTTTGTGTGGTTTTCTTAATGTATACTTAATCCACTCCCATTTTCTGTGTCTAATTGTTATCTCTATTCCTTTTTCGTTTGATATCTCCCATAACCTTAAGTATATTATTTTATCGGGCCAGAATATTTGGTGGATTTTTCTTAGACATTTAATTAGTTAATGTTTGTAACATTCGTATACTTTGTTTGTTTAATGTCCATGTTTCTGCACCGTGCAATAGTACGCACTTAACGTTGGTTTGGAATAAACGCAATTTTGTTTTAACTGTAATATTTTTGATCTCCAGATTTTGATCAGCATATTATACGACTTTTGGGCTTGCTCTATTTACTTTCTTATGTTTCTTTGAGAGCCTCCCGTTTTATTCACTACACTTCCTAAGTAACAGAATGCTCCATTCTCTTCAATATTTTTATGTTCTATGCTTATAGTTTTTCCATCCTCTTCTCCATCCTTTAGGATCTTTGTCTTCTTCTCATTTACTCTAAGACCAACTTGCTCTGTTACTTCTTTGAGTCTCATTGTTTTTCTTTGCATTGGGTGTTTCTTTCTAGTTATTAGGTATATGTCGTCGCAAACTCAAAAGTCTTCAAGTTTGCTAAATATACCCCAATTTATTCCGGATATATTATTTCTTGTATTCTCCATCAGCCAGTCTATGATGATTAGGAATAGAGTTGGTGATAAGGCGCACCCTTGTTTAACTCCTGTGTTAATCATAATTTTTTCGGGCAGTTTCCCTGCATGTTCTACTTTTGCTGAAAAGTTTTCATGCATAATTTTTATTTTTTTTAAATTTTTTTTTTTTGGTACTCCATATGCGCCCAGAACTTTCCACATGTTCTCCCTCGTTACTGAATCAAATCTTTGGTTTATTCGAATATTATCCTCAACGTGTACATTTGATCTACGCATGAGCGCTTTGCTCAGAAGCCTGACTGGTTTTCCTTTAGTCTGGTCTACCGCAGTTTTAATTCTGTTTAATATTATTTTACACAATACTTTACTAGCCATTCACAGAAGGGTTATTGGTCTCGAGTTTTCGTATCGTGTGAAGTCTCCTTTTTTGGAATATTTATAATTATACCTTGCAACAAATCCTGGTATCGTTTCCGTATTCCAGATTTTGTTCATGAAGATGTGTAGGATTTCTATAGATCTTTCTTTATCTGCTTTAATAACTTCTATGAGAATATCATTCACGCCTGCGCTTTTACCATTCTTCATACTGCCAATTGCTTCCTGGATTTCCTTCATTCTAATTTCGTCTTGATTTATATTTAACGGTTCGCTTTTCTCCAGTTCATTTATATCTCTTGTTTCTTTCTTCTTGTATATTTCAGCAAAGTATTCTGTCTTTTTATGATGTCGCCTTCGCTTTTGAGTATTTCTCCGTTTGCTTCCTGTATTTTATTAATTGGCTTGGTTCTACTTTATATCTCTTCTTTGGGCTGTTTTCTCTGCTTCTTCCAACAGGTTTTTAAAATAGTTTCTTTTGCCTTTTCTTGCCCTCTTTTTTACTTCTCTGTTCTTATTCCAATATTTTCTATGTATTTGGTCTTTTTTGTTTCGTCTTTTGTATTCAACCATTTCCTTTTTACTCTTTTCCTTTCTTAGATTGTATTTAATGTAGCGTTTGTTATCAATAGTTTTTGTTTTCCGACTTTGTGTCCAATTGTTTCTTTACTGCATCTTTGAGATGTTGCCAAATGTTCTCCACCGTAAGTGGGTTAATTTTTCCGATATTCTTTTGTATGTTCTTCTTATACTCCCCTAGTATTTCTTCATTTCTTTTTAATTTGGCAACATGCTGTTGCTCTTCAAGCTTATTTTTATTTTGGCTCGATGAAGTTGATGGTCTGATCCTATATCTGCACCCCTCATTGCTCTTGTATCTTGTAAGGAGTTCCTCCATGTTTTTTCAATCAGTATAATGGTCAATTTGGTTTCTATAAATACCTCTAGGTGATATCCAAGTTGCTTTGTGATTGTCGTTGTGTTTGAATAAGCTACCCGCAATAACTAAATTAATTGTCAAGCAGAAGTCTACTAGTCTGCGGCCATTTTCGTTAATTTCCCCCATTCCGTGTTTCCCATGATTTTTTCCTTGCCTTCATTGTCTTTATCCACTTTTGCATTTAGATCGCCCATTAATAAGTTTAGTCCCTCGGTTGTCTCCGTTGATAATCTCCCAGTTTTCTTGGAATTCCTCATAAAAGATATCTTTATAGTTTGATCGTCTTTATCATTTGTATGGCTATAGAGGTTTATAATAGTTATATTTCTGTATTGTCCTTTAAACCGTTTCCATATTATCCTTTCTGTTTTGCCTCTCCATTCCTGTAAGCTTTTTTTAAATTGATTTATCATAATAGCTACTCCCCTTTCTTTCTTTTGCGGTTTTGCCTTCACATCTTGAGTAGAATATTAGGTTTCCATTTGCAAATGTCATATCTTAATCTTTGTCATTTCTCTTGAGATTTGTTTGACTTTGTTTATTCTGGTCATTGTTTGGTCGTTCCAGCAGCCCAGAAAGAATGTAGATTTGTCTCCTATTATATTTACTTGTTTTTTTTTGTAGCATATTCAGTTCGTTGTTCTTGTTCGTTTCCTGTTTCACCACCTCTTTCTCTGTTTTTGTGTCGGTTTTATAGTGGTGTATTCTGGTAGTTTTTGGAATTTCTTCTAGGATGTGCTCCTCTTTGTCCCATTTCCATATTTGTCCTTGTATAGTAATCTTTTGGTATCCGGTTTTAACTTGGTTGCCTTGGCTTATTTTTTCTTTTGCTTTATTTCGAATTTTGCGTTGTATACGCATCTCTTCTTTTGTTAGATCGTTGTTTATGTATATTTGTTCATGTTTAATTAGCCTTGGTTTCTTTTTGTTTGCACTATCTCGTTTTTATCTTCCTTGTTTCCTGCTTTTACCATACATGTTCTACGTATTTCCCAATTTATATGCCTCTTCTATTTTTACTTCTTTGTATAATTTGTATTTACGGATGGCCCATTTGGGAGCCCCTTACAAGATGAGGCCCGGGGCGGACCGCCCCCTCCGCTCCCCCTTAGGTACACCAGTGGCTTGTAATAAAAGATATAGAGATCGTTTACGTACAGAGCTTTTCCTATTATGTGATCAACACCTAATAATAAGTTATTGGCAGTAATGGTAAATAAGGTATAGAGTAGCACTTGATTCTCCAGGGATATCAGTTTTTATAGCATAAAACTCTAACTTGACATCTTCAACTCAATTTGAAGTTCTTTCCGTTATAAAATTCTGAATAAAAAGGTAAACAACCTCTAAATCTCTATTGGTATAAATTTTGTGAAATTCCATATCGCCAAGTCATGTTGTAAGTCTTCTCTAAGTCATAATGGACGACTGTATTGTGGTTCCTATTTAACGAACTTGCTCGGATAGCATTCTCTAAGTAGACCAACTAGATTTTTTAAAACTTAAAAGAATTTAAAAAACAAGATTATCTCTTTCCAAAATCCATACGAGATAATAACTAATCATTCGTTCAAAAATTCTACTAATATTGGATATGGTTTTAGGATCTCTACTTGGTTTTAGGACTCCCTCCATTGCTCTGGGTAACTCTCTAATTCCAGATCTGATTTACATCTTAAAGAAGAGGATATTATACGAAATATTATTTATGGTGAAGTTTAATGGGGTTTGCAAATGAGTTCTATTTCTAAGAAAGTTGACAAAATAGTTTTACGAGATGGTATTAAGTCCTAAGAAACTCGAGCAAGTGCAGTCTGTTTCACTTTTTGTAGGTTATGCGAGAATAAAGGTCTACACTGGATAAAGACCTGTAAATAGGTAAACTGAGACAAGACCCTTTACTGCGGCACTGCTTAATAAAGTAAGGTTGCTTTTTGGGAAGGGCTCTTCAATCAGAAAAGCGGCCAATAATCTTGGCTTTAATAGATCCACTATGAGGAAGAGGTTCAAAAAGGGTACTCGAACAACACAGCTTGGCTGCTTTCACAGTGCAAGCAAAAATGTGAAATTGTTGATAACTGTGAAGCACTTGATAGGCGTTTCTATGGACTGACACATAAGTCTTTGAGCTCTTTCTTACTGCTTTTGCTTATTTATTATCCCTTCAACCAACCTGGCAAAATAACCGGCAAGGATTTCACAAAAGACTTCATAAAACATCATCGCCTTTCACTGAGGACCCCACGGAAAACACGTGTTGCACGCAACGTAGGCTTCAGTAGACTTCAGTCGATTGCTTACTTTGAAAATTTACAAGTTTGCGAGAAATACAACTTCTCCCCTAACAAACTATTCAACAAGGATACAACTGGGATGCAAACCTTTCCAAAGAAACCCCCAAAACATGTCACTCCCGCAGACAAGGTTGCCAAGTCAGTATCACCGAGCAAGGACAAGCTGTAACAGCGGTCTGCTGCATGATTGCAACGGGACAATATGTGCTTCTACTTTTCATTTTGTCAAAAACTATTAAACTAATAAAACAATGGCCTGACAGCTGCGACAACTGAGAAAGGTTACACGACTACTCTGACTTTTAATCCATGACTCAAGCATTTAAAAAATAAAACACGATGCCAAGTGAACTAAGTCCAGTGCTCCTGATTTTAGATAATCATGTTTCGCATGTTAGCTGTGCTCTTGTAAGTTATACCAAAAGTCAGCACATTCATGTACATAAGCAACCGCTAGATCGCATTTTTCTGCATCCATTAAAAGCTCAGTTCCAAGCCGCTGTTGACGACTGGATTACTTTACATTCTGGACAAGTCGTCGCAAAATATCATACTGCTGAGCTGTTCAAACTAGTCTACTAGAGAACCGCTACCGTCGAAAAGGCTACAGGAAGTTTTCAAGCAAAGGATATTTTCTCGTATTTTCATCGCTTGATAATTTTACGTATTAGGATTTAGATGATGAAAACCTAAATCAGAAGAAAAGAGTGATCATTGCCTTTGGTGAGAACTAGGCATCATGACCCATGCAATAACTCATCCAATGATATAATCCCTCTTTCGAGAATTGAAACCAAGGAGAAATGTACAGAGAAAGGCTTGGAATCTACACTATTGACTTCCACAGCAAACAAACAGATACTCGAGACACTCCATGTATGCGGAAAAGGCTGCTAAGGACAAGAGACCTATTAAAATAAAGAATACCTTGATGAAGTTTCTAAGAAAATCAAGAAAGGACCAGAAAAACTCTTTTTCTTTCAGATTCTGGCTCGGGTTTTTGGTTTATGAGGGGCCAGACTTCGTAAGTTCCGAAGTGAATGAAACTGACGTCGAGCTTACTGCACTTATACAACCTGCAGATTCTCTACTTGTTACTTGTTACTGTACTACGCGGTTAAGTGAGAGGGAGAGAGAGGGAGAGAAAAAACGTCCATTGATAAGACATGGTAAAGACGTCATCAAAACCTGATGTAAATACTGTTGCTAGATTTAAGGATATGATCATTTCTAAAGGCTCATTTGGTTTTTATTCAAACTAGTTCAACTGATGTATTCTCGTCTTTTTATTTCTTAATTTTACTAGGGATTTTTCCCCTTTTTTACGATATTCTTGCCCCATCGGATGGGGCAAAGGTCCAAAGTGTTAACTGTTTTGAAAAATGAATTTTACTCATTGCAATAACTTTTCAGGTAGCAGTAGCAGTTTCTCAAGATGGAGAACTCACCTCATCATCTATAAATTTATAGACCTCAACTACTTACCACTTTTTAGTTATAGCCGCTAACAAAATACTAACCTTTGTCTCAACATACCATGCAGTTCTCACAATGTAATAACTTTACTCTTCTTAATGCCTTGCTTACAGAAGAAATTATTTTTGGGTAGTTTTCTTCATCAGTAAATCTTTAGTTCTTCGTTTCTTGCATATAAAGAGATTTGAAAATTTCCTTTGTAGCCGTTTAACATTTGATTACAGAACGTTACGAGTTACCTTAAAGTGAAGGTCTTTTATTAAATTCTGCAGTTTATCTTCCACATTGATAAATTCCACCAAGTCCAAAACGAAAAAGGCCAAATAATAACAATCATAAAATATCGAATTACACAGTTTTGATGTTAGGACACTTTTCTCATTTCAAAAACTCTTGTAAGATTGTTTTTGATATGTGTATGTAAGACATTGTAGGAGAGTAGGAATTTTATCTTTCCATTACTTTTGCATTATTAGATCTAATGTGGACACTGTCGAGATAACCAGCAGCCTAACTAGTACCTACTAGAAAATTAGACAGTTAATGTGCCAGGGGTGGTCAGTCTTATGGTTTGCAGGTTTGCGCAACCCCCAGAATCATATCACAAATACACATTATCGGCGTAACACTTTGAATTTGGATTCATAACCTAAATAGTACAAGACTTGATTTAGAAGGCGCGTGCAAACCATATAATTACATTACGCGCCTGCGCATTGGCAAGTAGCCTTTCGTATTCCAGCTGTGTTGCATAAAAGTGCATATCAACTTTTGTACTTTTGTTGCCTCACAAACGAAATTGTGATGTCATGTTTGTTTCGCATTCATAATTGAAACGAGTCAGAAATGCTCCAAATTTGTCTCGCTAGGCATCCTCGTTAAGTGGATACACACCTTAAAACGCATGTGGTTTGCAACTCAAATGCAAACCGGCTTTGTAATGATACCTACAAAAACTGCAACCACAAACTTTTTGCACCACGAGTCGCCACTGGTTAATATTGAAAGTGTTTTGTTAAACTGTATGAATAATAATCAATCATCGCTAAACATCAAGTTAACAAAAAAAATCCAACCACTCAATCAAGTTTCTGGAAAGAAAAATAACTAAAAGAGAAAAACAAATAAATCAAAGTAATACAAGTTTCATTTACCCCGCAATTTATGCACATTAAAATTTAATAATTTAATAAGTACAAACCATACAGTCAGTTTTTTTCTTCATATCAAACTGTTTATCACTTCGTCAAAATTACAATAACGCCCTGTTTTCCATAGCGTGATTTATGTTCTATCTTAATCGATCGCACACGAAACATTTTTTAGCCGTCTCTTCGATGAATTGTTTTAATACATAAAGAAAAATTCATCAAGTTCTAAGAACTACTACAACCTACGCGTAAAAAATGTTTTCACATTTTATTTTAGAGAATAACGAAGCACAGAGGAAACACATAACAAGTGCAATCTACCCATGAATCACTACATTTCGCGTTCACTTTTCAGGAACAACAATCTACCTTGACCTTCGCAGGGCTTTAAACGTGTTGACCAGGGAGGTTAGCGAAGTTTTAATCGAAACTTGCCCTGAATGTGCATGTATTATAAAATATGTATAAGCAATCTAGTCTGCTCGATTCCTGATTTTCTTCTAAAATTGAAACAATACCCTTCTGTTTGAACGAACCTTAAGTAATAATTAAAGAAAGAAATTGTTTTTCGTGACTGCTTTGTTATACAGTAAATGCTGCTCATTAAATTATGATAAAAATTTCAATAATATTAATTAGAATTTAATGCAAATTTGTTTAATTTTAATTTATGCAAACAAAAAAGAGCAAGCTATTCCCTAGTCATTTCCAGCCAAATAAGTATAGGTAATTCAGGTCATTGCGTCGTCTACCCTGTGGGAAAAAGTAGACTATATTATAATTTAGCGTGGTCAGCTCCTTTACTGTCGTTAAAAGTTCACACGAAGTGTTTACTGGCCATTAGGTCACGCGATCTGTTTTTATAGCCCTCTCCCTTGTACTCTTTAGTTTTC
>VTPC01000443.1:0-39909 GCA_011009095.1 Ignelater luminosus | reverse complement strand
TTAAGTAAAGCAATTATATTTAAATTTCCCCTATTCGATCGCATTTTGTAAGAAATTTAATTCGTCATTGATAAGCTAAGCGACTTTTTTTAGTCTGTTGCATCACATTATGCAATTTCTTAGTTCTTGAAAAACAGTAACAGTTGGGTTTCTTAGGATTGTAGAATCAAGTCAATGGCACGATAAGTGATAACTAGAGACATTAATAAGAAAACTTGTTTGATGTTTTTATTTCTTGTTCTTGATCTCTTCCGTAGGGGGTCTTGTGCGAAGGTTCTCCAAAGTCAAACTAAAAGAAGGCTCTCTAGTCAGGGCCGGCTGGCTGAAGAGCCGGGCTTGCGGGGCAGCTGCCCAGGGTCCCGCTCTTGCTGGGACCCCGCGCCTTGAGGAAAAAAGAATTAATTCTTTGTATTGATAGTTAAGAATAAATAAAATTTCTAATTTCTTCTAAATATCTAAAATAAACGAATTATGCTATCTCTAGTAATCTCATCTAATAACTCCACCACGTGTCAGTAGCTCATGTTCAGCAAAGGTACTTTATGGGTATAGGAAGAGTGAACTAGAAGTTTTTGATGAAAAGGACCTTTCCAAACAAATTAGGATTACGACTTTGATTTCCGGGCCCACAAAAAAGACCCCACCGCATGGCTGTACAAAATGTCACGCTTCCGTGTAAGGTGCAGACTATTCCTAAATTATTCTCGCACAGAAACTTTGGATGACAGTCACCCGAAGAAGTTAACGGCACCAATAGTTTCAAATCTCATGTAGAAGCGATCACATGCAGTTGATGTTAGGAATGGAAAATTGATTCTTAAAACTTAACTTGGCGCCCCGCCCCCTTGTTATGGCGCCTTTGTGCAGTGCACGACTAATTACGGCGGCCTTGCTTGCCTAGTTTACTGAATTTTATTATTTCGCCTGCTTGATATTACAATTTCTTGGGTTGCCAGATTTTGTATAAACATAATATGCGGGACAATACGAAAAATCGAAAGAGAAATTTGTGAATGTCTTCTTTTGCGGACGGGAAAAGCCCCTTTCGAATTCCGAATCAGACACGGGGATCCCTCGAACTTCAAAGTGAACGCGGAAGATCCCCTCTAACTTACCCTACAGTCTCCGTTTTTAAACACCAGTCAAATATTTATCTTCTTATCTAAAAAGCGAATTCTTTTAATATCCTTACAAATAAGGTAATTTATCATAGGCGCCGCGGTGATTAGGCGCGCTGAGTTCAATAAGTGAACTGAAACTGACATAATAGAATTTTCCTGTTAACAGGGCTCTAAATGTCTTGTAAGTTTCAAAATTTCTTTAATTCTTTGTTTTTCAAAAGTGACATCGTACAGCTATAAGGGTAGCCAGTTATGGTTTGCAGGTTTGCGCAACCCCGAGCATCATATGACAAATAGGCATTACCAGCGTAATAATTGAACTTACGTTCATAAGATGAATAGTGTACGACTGGCTTGGAAGACGTGTGCAAAGTGTAGAGTTACATTATGTATCTGTGCATTGGAGTATAATTAACTTTCTCATTTCAGATGTAATTGCATAACTGGTTTTAATTACGAGCGCTGTCGATTTTTGGGCTGCTCAAAAAAAACCTCGCGAGAGTACATGTGATGACATATTTGGCTCGCAATCACAACTGATGAGACCGGCGGCTTGTTCTGGCTAGTAAGCTTGCCGTGTTCTATTATCCAAACTGAGGCCGCCGCGCAAGGTTGATGCACTGCTTAAGAAGCCTGTGGTTTGCAAGTCGAATGCAAACCGGTCATCGTATGTAGCTTTGTAATAATATCTACAAAGGTTGCAACCTCGACATTTTGCACGAAGAGTCGCCACTACCTTAATGTCTTGAATCTTGTCGTTTTAACTCTTGGTTTTGCTTTAGAATAGTCTGCTCTGTGGTGAGCAAGGCCGTACTGATTAGCTCAGAAGTACTGAACCAAATAAACTGAATAATAAGACTGGATGAACTGGAAACACGAAATACCAGTATTGACAAGGGCTCAAATTATAAGATAGAAGAAGACCATTGCTTTATTTTGTAATGAAAAAGTTCCACTGTGACAAATCAACCTGTGGAAATTTGCAAAAAAGGCAGTGCCATCTCAATTATTTAATTTGTTACGTTGTTGTTAATCGACCTCTCTTCAGCCTGTGGAACGGTGTTGATGGATGATGGAACTGTGGTCGGCGCTTCGATTGCTGCTTGTTATTCTTGGAGGTGTCGCTTTGGCAAGGTGGTAAAATCGGCTTAAGATGCGATTGATGTTGATGTTGATGAAGTTGATGGCGTCACGGTGGTTCTTGGTGTTGTTGGATTGAGGTGGTATCTGATTCTTTGGAATGCTGGTGTAGTCGTGGATTTCTAGTTATCGATGTGGACGACGGTGGTAGTGATGACAGACCAAACGGTGCGAACTTGAACTGGCGGTAGAGGTTTTGGAATAATTGGGATATTGGATAATGAAATTCGTGAATAAAAGTTGATAGAAAGTGGAGTTATTTGAAAATAATGATAGATTTTTAAGAAGGATTGTGGAAATTAAATTGATTGTGAGTGGATTAACAATGAAATAATGATGGGTTTTGTGATTGGCTGTGAATGGATGGTTTAGGAGTGGTTAAGGTGATGGGTGGGGCAAACGGTTCTTTTCAGAAACACAACCCCCCGCAGTTCGCGCTGCGAGAGGATTTGGCGGGAAAGGATGGGTTGGGGGAAGGGGATTATCCAGGGGTGACGGACGGAAGTTGAATTTCGGCAGCTGTGGAGTGGTTGCATTCGAGGAGCCTCGGGTTCGAATTGCAACAATGGCGGTGGAGCAAAGGTGTCCAAGACTGGTGTGCTTTGATTTTGTTTTATTAAATGTCATATTTCCAATGGGAAAGTGTGGACACTTGTCAAACAAGAGAGACAAAAATATACGTTAACTCTCTGCTTGCACTGTGATTGTAAAGGAAAGAAGAAAAATTCTAACACTAAATTCTTATTCTATCCTTTACACTCGCCATGCGAGTAAGAGCTAACGTATATATTTGTCTCTCTTCTTTGACAAGCGTGTCCACACAACCCATTAAAAAAATGACATTTAATAAAACAATATCAAGGCACACTACCCAAGACTAGCATTGCTGAAAACCAGTTGTGGGCTAGATCATCCAGATTGAGGTTATGTTAGAGTGAAGATCAAGTCATCTTGCCCCATCCTAGATGCTTTGCAGTATATTAACCAATGATGTAACGAATAGTGCTTTTTAATCTAGATTAGAGAATTACACAAAAACCATGACTAGTCATATTCCAAAACTGTCTGCTGTTTCTAACTTGTAAGCAAAAAACCTTAAAACAAAACTTTTCTTTAAATGGTAGAAGCTTGAAGAGTTCTCTTGAGCCCAGAACAGGAAGTCTTATTGCTAGCATTATTAAAACTGCCATTAAAGATCATGATAAAACTTGACAAGAAGAAAACAAATCATTCATTTCTACCCATTTTTATGCAGTTCAAAGAAATCTTCCTGGTAATCAATGTCTGACACTCTATAGCAAGCAGAATTTTTAATAAACAAAATATAATACAGCTACTCTGTACAATTTATACTTTCACTTAATCACATAATCAGATTTAACAATAAAGCACTTGGATTCATTGAATTTAAGGGTTTATATAAAAAATTTACAAATCTTTTATATATAGGTATAGAAAAAATAACAAAATTGAATATTTCTATTCTAAATTCTTTATTGCATTGAACACTTTAATTTATTAATTTATCTATTCATATTAAAAGTTAATTTAATATTTATACTTTCTGCTTTAGTTTTTTTAGTTTTATGTTCTTTCTTTGGTCTTTTTAATTGTTTCAACCACTTCACTGTTTTCCTGTAATTCTTTTATTTCATTGACATCTTTCTTTTTTTTTCTTTTTATTTTGTTTAACTTCTACATTTTCTTTTTTATTCATTAGAGTTTCATCACTGTTCTCTTCACTTTTTATCTTCTTTTTCTTATGTTTTTTTGTCCCAGGGGCATCACTACATTCTACTGTTTCATTAATAGCTTCACTATTTTTCTTTTTCTTCTTGCTTTTCTTAGGCTCAACATCTACTTGCCTGTTTTCTAATTTGTTTTCTACATGCTTCAGTTCTGATGCTAGTTCTAATTCATTCATTTTAATTTTGCTATTATTTTCTTCGCCTAATGTTTTAACTTTCTTATGTTTTGCTTTATCATCAGTCTTGTTATCATCTAAAACTTCAATGTCTTTTTCACAGTGTTTTCTTTTCTTCTTATTTTGTTTAGATACAACATCCTCTGATTCATTGTTTGCTATTGCTTCTTCAGTAATATTTTCACTATGCTTTTTCTTTTTCTTATTTGCTTTTGGCAAAACCTCATTATCATTAATAGCATCTTCTGTTGTTATGGATTGCTCTTTTTTCTTATTCTTTTTAGTATTACTGATGGTTTCTTCTACAACTTCCACTTGATCTGATATTTTCTTTTTCTTGTGTTTCTTTTTTGAAACATTTTCCTCTGTTCTTTCTATATAATTTTGTATACAGCGTCTTTCAGTTTCTTCAAGGTGTTTCTTCTTTTTCTTCTTCTTCTTTGAAATGCTACTAACATCTTGTTCATTATTGGTAGTCATTTCTACCTTTTCTTCTTTAATTTCTTGTTTTATATCTTTATCTTTCTTGTTTTTATTCTTATTCTCATAACTGTTTTCATTTGTTACCATATTACTTTCAGAATTCTTTCGGACTGTTTGCTTGTTTTTACTTTCTATCTTATCATTACTATCCAGATCTTCAGAATTTATCCTTTCAATAACAGCAATGAAAAATCCATTAGTAAGATCCTTTTCTGGATTGGCATAAATACATTTATCTGTTATTGAAGCAACATCTTCCGATGGAGAGTTGGTCCAAAGTCCATTTAATAATTCTCTAGCAGAAATCAATTTGAAATTTGAATGCTTATCTAAAACCCTACTAACTACATGTTCGTTTTCTTCTGGATAAACAGAACATGTTGAATACACAACCCTTTTAACTTGTGGAAATTTACTTAAGGCGTGATGCAAGAGAACTGCCTGAAAATCTGCTAGTTTCCTCAGACGTGCTGGACTTATTTCTTCCTCTTTGTTATCTATAGTTATTCGATCCAACATTCCTAAAATATAATTTCGGAAATAAGAAATAGATTTATATTAAAGTATCTTTAAAGTAAAAAAATTAGAAAAAAGATATTTATGGCCTGGAAGTCTAGGTAGCATTATTACGTCATGTTTCTTACCTGAACCAGAACAACTTGGGTCTACTAAAATATATTCGACATTAGGGCAATCTTCTGCAGTAAGTGTTACAGCATCCTTGTGAATAGTTTTAACACAGGTTGCATCAGCATTTTGCACCATCTTATTCAATGTATTAAACCGTTGCTGATTCATTTCAACTGCATACACAACTCCTTTGTTATCTAGTAATGCAGCTACATGAGTTGTTTTCATTCCAGGTGCTGCACACATGTCTAACACTGTACTTCCAGGAGTTGGGTTTAATAAATGTGCAGACAAACAACTTGCCTATTTTTAAAAACAAATTATAATACCTAGCAAACATAATTTTGAAATTAATCACCATACCTTATCTTGCAATAGTATATATCCATCTTTATAGGCTTTATGATTATAGAATTTGGTATTGGAAGAAAATAATAATAATTCCTTTATGTGTATATCTATTATGAATTCCTCTGAACCTAATGAGGAGCTTTTTGCTATATAGTCATCATAGCTTTCACTTGAATAACGAGTTAATGCCCAACCTTCTTCACGAAAAGCATCAATAGCTTCTTGTAATGTTATTTTGAGGGTGTTAATACGAGCAAAACGTGGTTTTTGAACTAAAATTAAAATAAAATTAATTATTGTTTCTGAAAAAACATCATTTAATTATAAGTTTAAAACTTTCTCTATATTATAGTTATAGGAGCATACCAACAGTATCAAAGTGGACTTCATAAAAAATAAATAATAGCAAATGTTATTACTTAATAGTTACCATACACGGTTAGTTGATGTATAGCAAGTGTCAAAAATGGTTGAAGTCCTAGGCATGACAACAAATTAGTTGTTCCCATCCTTCAGTCTCATCTTCAATTTTAGAAATTGAAGAGGTCCACGACTTCAGCATTTTCAAGGTTTCAAGTATTTGATTAATTCTACTGACTTTTTATATTCTCCCGCTAGATGGCTCAAAGCTAGTCGTACGCACGAAGTCTAATCTATATTTCTGTGTGTGAAAGAAATAAATCGATCGATTAGACGGTGACGTATGAAATTGTCGAAAATCTTTTCGGGTCCTCTCGAGCAAACGGTAAACGACATTAAGAAATTAAATCTTGTATAGGCATAACCCAAGTGGTCTGCATAGATTCTGTTTTAAAATCGGATTTCCCTCCATTTAAATTTTGTCCCAAACCATTGGTACTATCCATTTCACCCTCTGATGCGCTACCAGTGGCGTCAGTAATTACTTGCTTGCATACGAGTGCTGCCAACCGTCCAGTAATATTGTTGCCAATGCGATAACATCTGCTTGTTTGTGAACATGAGCAATCTTTTATGCTCTAGGTGAAAATCATCAGCCAACAGATGGCGTTAAACTTCGTCAAAATGTAGCAAAACAGTGAAGGAAAAAGCGATTATAGCCGTAATCAACGTTGCCAAAGCTGATATAAATTTCCAAATATGAAGATTTATAATATTTATTATTGTTTCTAATGGTTGTTGTTGTGGCAACAGTATGATCACCCTCACGATAATGAAGTTTTCCTCCAAGGTCTGCAAATAATAGCATATTGTGAAAGCTAGATCATCCTATACGTTTCCTCCAACAAGTTCGATAAAAAATGCAGACTAATACCAAGAATACGCACCTTCAAGACGTGTCACGGCAATAAATTTTTAACAATTTCCTAATTTCCAACATAAATTGTTATAAAATAATAAAAATAACATTGCCTACGTTAATCTAATCTTAATCTTTTCGATCACAAGTGGCTGCTAATAGGAAGATGTTAATGTATTTACGCATCTTCCCCAATTTGGGGAAAAATCTCCATACCTGGCAACACTGTAGTACTCATAACTTATTTTTCAATTTTCATTCTGTACCTCCTACAAAATTTGCAGGCCCAGCTCAACTGGAGACAAACTTAAAGTGGCCAGAAAAAAAAACCAGTTATTTCTTGATCGGCCTTACAGATCCAAACAGCCTAAGATGCCCAAACAGCACGAACGGTCCGACAGAGAAGCTCGAGGAGCCGAGAGTGTCAAAAGACCCGAGAAGTCGAAAAGACCTGATAGACTTGAAGGGTCGAGAGGTACAAAAGACCCGAGAGATCAAAACCGTCTGATTGTCCAAAGGGCAAAGAAGTCCAAAAGGACCAAACGACATGACAGACTTGAGATGTCCAAAAGGCCCAATAGAGGCGAGAAGTCCGATAGGCTCCAATAGCTCGACAGGCCTGATTGACTGAACGTAGGCCCGAAAAGTCACATAAATTTTTAAACTGATCCTAACTCGAGCTTCAACCTGGCCGCATAAAGGCCCAATTACAGAACTCGGTCGGTCTCTACCTCCTTGACTTAAACTTTTTAGTTAGTTACATATTTTATCAATAATGTAAATGCTTAAGATGTAAAGCTCTGCAACTAGGTATCATTGTTTTCTTTTTTGCTAAAATTGTCTTTTTTAGTGAGTTATAAAAATACCAAAATCCATTTTTCACAATTTATAAACAGTGGCAGATGAATTTTCGTTTTTCATCTATCTAGGTTTTTATGTATTTTATCTCATTTCTGTAATTCCTATTAAATTTTTGTTGTGTTGGTAACAAATCCTTCTAAGCACTAGAATTTTTCATTGAGAAATGTTGACAGTATAGTTATTTATGTTTTTATTTAAAATCAGAAGTTAGATTGTCATTCAGAAAAGCTAAATGTTTGCATTTCGTAGGGTTACCTTTTGTTGTTTGTTTATTATTTGGAATAACAATTTATTTTTTGTTTATTACTTCAATATTAAATTGTAATTTGCACATAAAAACGAATTTACTGCATTCTAACCCTATTTTGACATGTGACATTCGTTTGACAGAAGATTTTCTAGTGAGAAATGTGTAACTAGAAATAGTGACACCAACATAAATAAGTTTGGGGTATAACAGTGCATGCAACTAAAACCCTAAACATTTGAAATGGATTGGAATTATAGGAATGAGATAAGCTATATTAACTTATTTGTTTGAAAAACAAAGTTAACTATTAATAAATCGATTATAAACTAAACACAACTGTAAGATCAATATAGTATTACTAAACGTTAGATACAAGGTTAATAAATAACATTGACAAACTGATAGTGTAGATTTCTAATAATCATAGGTTTCTTCTAAACTTGTGGTCAATTTCTACTAGTTATGACGTAATCAGCATTCAAAATTGCCTACAGCTTTTGTATGCAAGCAGCATTGAAATACGGTTATGTGCAACATTATATGCTCTTCAGTCTATTTATCAGATGTTATGTATCATGATTTCCTAATACTTTTCTTCTAAACATTCTATTGTGAGCTTTCTAGACTTTCATTTAGAGTTGGATTTATTGTTTTCTAGCTGAGGTTTCAGGTTGTGGTTTCTTTGTACCTTGTTGTTTCAACTCTTCAAGTGGGAAAATATCCACTTTTTTTAATTTTATTTTCTTTTTCACTGAAACTCCAACAACATCACCCTCTTTATCTTTTCTTGTTATTAAGCAAAAAGACAGAATTTGTTGGTTTCAGCTTGAGTTTCTATATACAGGGTATTCTGAAAAACTGTAGGTGGAGGATAGCATTGTTATTTGTAAAAATACCAAAAAATGTTACTAAAGAAAGTGCTACCGAAAGATAACCTCCAGTTTCTAAAATTATTTCCAACTGTACAGGGATTTCATAAAAGCGTGACATGCTAATCTTTTGGTTTTCTAAATGGGACACTATATATTTTGATATATTCTTACTCATGGTTCATTGCTGATTACAAAAATATAGCATCTATTTTACACTTTTACAATTTGATTTTCACCTTCTTCATCTTAAAATTTAATATTTAGTGGAAACATAATAATTCATTTGAAGTCCAAAAACTTCTAAATGTGGTCTTTACATGTACAAAATGTAGAATTTTGCAACTATACTTTATAAATTGCAAAAAATCTGTAAATTAAGTAAAATTTATTAATTTATAATAATAATAATAATCATGTATATGAAAGAAAGCAAACTACCAAAACGTAATAAATTTATTTTTGTTTTGTTATTTCCACGATAGTTAAAAATCAGACTTTTTATTTTCATACTTAAGATATTCTACAAACTTTATAAAACTGATAAAGAATCTGTTCACTTCTTACTTAACAATTCTATTATGTGATCAAGTAAATTCGACATCAGGCTAACTATGAAAGCCTTCATTTTAAGTTTTCATAGCCAACTTGATAACTCAATCACCACTCATTAGTCATTACAATAACTTTGAAAGTCTTATCTTAAAACTACAATATACAACAATATGTACACTTTGCTTCAATACTGCAAGTACTACAAAAACTACAATACTAACAAATATTACAATGAGGAATGATACAGATTTTGAAATGAATCAGTCAATATTAATCTTGTTTCAAATTTAATTTTGATGTAGAAGATTCCAGTGGTTTGATTTCATTTCCTTCATCATCATATTCAGTTTCATGATATGCCTGATAAGCATACGCTGCAATAATTAAATTTACTGTGATAACAGCAGCTAATACTGATGCCACCGTATTATTGAAACCATCTATACCAAAATTATCTTGTAAAATATATTTTGTTGCAAAGAAAACACCAAAAGGTAATGTAAACATTAGCACACTATAAAACAATAATAAAGCCATGGCTCTGGCTGCTTGTTTCGTATGTGGTGGAAGCAAAGGTTTATCATCATCAAATGTAGCAGTATTATCATCCATTGTTATTGGTCTTTGTGTACGTCACAGGATATGAAGCTCAGTGTACACAAAATATCTGAAAAAGAAAGAATATGAACATTACCTTTCTTTATTACATCTGTTGCTTGTGTATTAGATTCAATTGCATCTTTATGCTGCTTTAAAATATCATAATACGAATTAATTGTTTGTAATGGTTTGGCTTGAAGTGGTAATTGTTTTCCCCTCCACAACATTTCCATTATTAAAATGCGAGCTAGCCATGGTTCTAAACGATTTTCCTTTTCTAATAATTGAGATTGTTCAATTATAGTTTCGATACTGGTGAAATGTTTTATTGTCTCTGCTACCAAAGCATAAACCGCTTTAAGATTCTACAATTTGGAAAAAGTTTTAAAATAATTCTCAATCATCGAATCATTTTTAAATTAATAAAAATTAGATTCAAATATAGGGGATATAACCTAACTCTTACTCACGCGATGTTTGCATTGATAAGTTAATTGTTTGAGGCTACTTCCTTTTTCTTTAACATCTCGCAGTATCTTTGCAGCATCTTTATATAGGCGAGGAACTTTAATTGAATGTTCAAACATTCTTTTTACCTGTAAACGGTATAAATCACTGATATTTTTCAAACTTTATAACCTCTAAAAAACTCTTCCACACTTCTTTCTCAAACTGATGGCTGGCTGTTTTTATTTCAGCTGAGCCGCCACGCTGTAGCAGGACGAAGACTAGAGTCCCTAAATATATTTCTTGGAAAGAGTCGAATTTTAGTATGTTTTTTATTTCTACAGTCACTTTTACTGATATTTTTGGAATTTCTTGTAGATAATTATTTAAAATACTTAGATATACCATAAAGTTTAACAAAAACGAGTAAGATTTTTTAATATACATTTTTAACATGTCAATGTATTAACGTAAATTGTAACCTAAGAAGAAGAACGTGACATGCTTTGCACTAAATCATTAAATTAGCAAAAAAGAAAAAGCTATCTATTTCATAAAATATACAGAAAGTTGGATATGACGATATGAATGTCCCGACTTTTTTCAAAATCCTACTGAGTACAAACAAGTCAAGGTCCTTAAATAATACCGGTATAACCTATGATATAACTGTATGCTCTTTTTGTGAACAATATGGTACCGTATAGTTTGTCCACTAAATAATTAGTGACTAGTACTAGTAACTACGCGTAAAAACAGCATCCTGATATCGTGCCAAAATTTAGAAAACACGCATGTTGAAAGGTTATACTTGTGAAATATTATTAAAATTAAAAAACAAAAAGTGTACTCAAGACAAGTTAGCTATGGTTATTATGAACAATAATAAATAGAAAATAAAAACATTATTCCTATGTCCAGAAATCCTCCCCGAAGAATTGAGTTTGTAAACAGCATTGTATACAATTTTATAATTAATTCCGTTGTAAATATTGGCACATAGATGTATTACTGACAGTACATCGGCAACAAGAGATCAACAATTAAAAAGAAAAATGGAAAAGTTGAAATTTAATTTAATTTTTTTTTTAAATAAGCCAGTCGATTGTGATACCAAATACCGACACCAAACAAAAGACGATCACAAATTGAGCCCAATAACGATTTTCTTTCCGATAGAAGCGCTGTTCTAGATTAAATTTGACGTCAGTTTACAAGTGTGAGATTTTAAAACTTAAATTTTAGAAAAATGTAATAAATAATGCTTTTTCGAAAACTTAACTTGTATTTTTGATCTGATTATGCAAGTTATATGACAGAGTTATCTGAATTAATCCGATTTATTCACACTACGAAATCTGTTTTACCGCAATTTATAAAAACATAATTGTGAAAGTGATGAAGATGGCGACGAGGTAATAGCAAATATACACTTGCAAAAAATAAAGAATACGCAACAACAAGGCATTAATAATTACTTTTTTCTAACATTTAAATTTTAATAACTTCAAACTTATAAACTGACGTTTAAATTTGTCAAATTTAATTTAGAATAACAGTGCCTCTAACGGAAAGAAAATCGTTATTGAGCTCAATTTGCGATCGTTTTTTGTTTGGTGTTGATACTTGGTATCACAATCAACTGACTTTGTAAATTACAGTGGAAACCACCGAAAACCTGATTAAAGTTTACTCCGCTGAATTGACCAATACCATGAAAAGGCGCGCACATGGGTCAGAACTGCCAACATAAAAAGTTTTACAAGCTATATTTTTCTCGCATAAGTTTGGTGTATTTTTCGCTGTTAGGTAAAGTAACTAAAATTTGAAAAAAATTAATTATTCAGTGGACAGAGTATACCAGGAACGATTAACAACTATCTTCGTGTCGACAAGACCAGTAACAAGAAAACCAACAATGAAAATTTGATATTTTTTGACTCTTTTCAAGAATATATCTAAGGATTCTAGTACTCGTTTTTGTGCAGAAGCGTCGCCAACATCGAGTTCCCTAGAATATAAAATTTTTACTTGTTTATGTTGGCCAAATTGTTGTTTTTATGGGGTGTCAATGAACAGAACGTTAAAGAGCAAACTTTTCCTGTGATTTTTATATGGATTTTATTGTTAATAACGTTTTAGTTTTATATGTTATACTGGTAAATTATGATTTTAGTTCACTTACGTATTATTATAGAATTGATGTTACAGGATAGGGTAAAATAAAGCCATGGTTCTTCCTTCTGGGTGGGCAAGATTTTTTTAAAGCAATGAATCAACAACATTCCAGTGAATAATAGGAGTTGTTTACGTGTTTACTAATTACAATATTAGCAAAGAATGTTTGAAGATTAAAAGTTAAGGTTATATAATTAGAAGTCACCATGGTTCCCATACCAGATGAATTTACTTACGAATTTTGGCTAACTGGGCCTACAGAGTATACAACATTAACTTGTTTAATGCCAAATGGAGTTACTATTTTACTTGATACTAGTCATAATGCCACCCTTGCTGAGATTAAAGAGGTATGCCACATAACTTTATTTTCAGTTGTATATTATTAATCAGGGAAATTGTCTATGTTAGGAACTTTGGGATGAAGCTGCAAAATATCCTTTATACGGCATGTTGCACGACATGTCCGTGTATATATTTATGTGCATTAATAATATGGCAGAATTGGAAGAACTTATTGATGAAAATAGGAGATTATGTGATATTAGACCCACAGGAGCCGTATTAAAAATTGCAGAATGTTTTGGCGATAAAGCAGATAATACATTAAATGTTCAAATTAGTCACCTTATTGGAAAACGTAAGGGATAATAATATAGAATGTTGCTTTGTTTAAACACAGTAATATTTGTAGGTCTTCAAGAATTTGATGCGTTAAGTAGTGCAGAAATAAATGACTTTCGGTTTAAAATGAGAAAAGTCGGTGATGAAATTGCACAAGATAGATCAAAACGCACATGGGAAAAACGTTTATATTATCAATTTCCTCCTCGTTTAGCACCTGTTGCACTTACACTTACTGATACAATTTGTCAAAGTGGAAATATAGTTCTTACATCAAAGTTTGAATGTACTGATGTAAGTAAAATAATGTTTGTTGCATATCAGGTACAGTTAAAATATTCCAATCTTTTAATCTAACATACAGTAGTTAAATATTAAAATATTATTTAGATCTTGAAATTTGATAGTTGGCTGACACAGCACTTATAAAAAATTTTTGAGAATATTAACATTAAAATAACGTTTTCTTTGATACCATATCTTTATTATCAGGTGAGCAAAAGTGATAGGGTTGTTTTGCATTAGTATGCTTGTGGTATGTTCAGGGTAAAGTATAACCTAACCTATGATTTTTATATTTCAGTTCCTTTTTGTTTTTGCACAGGTAGATTAATTTTTAATTTGCTATTACTATTACACTATCTTTTATTCTGAGGATGAGTTTAATGTCTGAAGAAGTTTGGTGTTTATTCTGAACGTACCCTTAAAATGTACAACTTTTGCTGTGAGAATGACAATTGACAGGAGTAGTTTTGATATTTAGTTTATTGTCATTGTGAATTTGCTTTTTATAATGAAAACATCCTGCTTAATTTGTTTTGAAGTACTGTTTCAATTGCACAATGAAAATAATCTTTTAATAGAGCTCAGCATGTGATTGCAGAATGGGTAAACAAAGTACATAACCTTACATTATTGTTTTTCATACAGTGTATTGTTGTAATTTCTTATTTACTTACTTACTTACTTATTTTATTACTTTATTCTATAAATAGAGATAACCTCAATCTTGACAATTTCTATGTCACAGAAAAGAAGTTATATAATGTGCGTTCGTTTATTTGCATTGAGTACTCAAGTTTGTTTTTTGTTCCCATTACACGGATGATAATTCAGTTGCTCCATTTCTGTAAATAATAAATTTGGAGCACTTGTAATAAATAAATGAATTCAACTATAGATATCAAAAAAGATCAATAACATTTTCATTGCATTATTCAATTTTTATAATAGTAATACAGAAAATGAGAAGAGATTTAATTATGATTTTGTACGATTTCATTCTCTGCATTTAAGGTTATGTTATGTGCTGTCATTATCTCATATTTTATATTAGAAATCTGAAAACTGGCAAATGGCATTTTCTTTTATGTATAAATCAATGTCTTGAGAAGAAGCAAGCAACCAGGGGGGTGCAAATACATACTAAATAGTGGGGGACAACAACTGACAGCAAGACCAGTAGCGCTACAGATGCGGTCACGTAGTACTAACGGTAGTAGCGGGGAATTTAAATATATATATATATGTATAGATTGTAGGTTAGGTGTAACGAAATATTTGTAAGTTATAAAATTGCATGTAAATTATCATAAAACAAAAGGAATTGCAGAAGTTCCTTTGTAATATAATGTTTTACAAGCAATTTTACAGCTTCCAAATATTTCGTGCAACAAAAGAAAACTAAAAATAATGTCAACACTATATTTTTGATAAAATTAATTTAACAGAATTAGCAGTTTATAAATAAAAATAACAACACTATTATATTCATCTCTATCACGATAGATTTACAAGATATATGCTTAACAGATCGGCATAACATTAAATTGTTATAATCCAATTGCTTAAATTTTTCCAATTTCAGATTACGGAAGCTAAAGTTAAAGGGTAGCTTATATTTAACGACATTGTTTATCATTTTAACTGACACAGGAAGTTTATTAATTCAACCTGTGAATGCAAAAAAACCAAAAGTAATATAAATCTTGATAATCAGTAATTTAATATCTCTTGTAATTAATGCTATGCATTGCGAATATTTGGCAAATGTAGAAAATGTAGATAAACGTGGAACCTAGAAAAGAGAATCATTTATTCTGATGCACAGTAGAGTTTTGTAAATATAAATACCTAACTGAAATACAGGCAAGTTTTGGAACTCAGAAGAATTTGTAACATAAAATTTATTATTTGTTCTGTGAGCAAAACTAGTCGAGCTGTGAGCACGGAACTTGAAAACCTAAAATGAAAATTTATTATTTAATTTGCAAACAGAAAATAGTTTTTATACATACCTGGCCGGTAATAGATGTTAAAAAATAAGTGACAACTTGTAGAAGGCAGAAGAATTTATAACCTAAAAAAGATATATTGGATTTAATATAGGTACTGGTACAAGACACTTCCTACAATAGTTCAGCAAATACCAAAATTTATTAAAATCATAACGAGAATTGTTTTTAAGACATCTTTCTAAACAAACATTAATAACATTTTTATTATTAGTAACACATAAAATATAATCTTTCTATTATAAACCTGTTTAATATCTGTTGCTGAATTATTATAGACAGGAATAATTAACTGCGGATCTTCTGTTTTCTTCTTAAATCTTTGAAGTTGAACAAACTTGAACTTCTATATTGTTGTTTATGTTTACATAATACGTCACACACGTCCCGCCTAGATCACATGATCAATTAGTTCCATGGATTCTAGTGACCACGACTGTAGCGCTTTTAGTATCTCTATCTCTCTCTCTCTCTTGTCCCCTTCTTTCCCTATCTTATTTCGCCCACCTGCAAGCAATCCAACCATCAGCATGTTGATCACACGTCTTATCAAACAATTATTTTCGTTTTAATATCAAGCTTGAGTGAATGAATAATAGAAGCATTAACTAATTAATACAAATTGAAAAGATTTTTCACACCTTCACTGTTCTTTTTGTGGTTTGTACAGTTTGTAGCTATTTTCTAATTCCATCTAAAAATCAGAATTAGAGATGATTGGTGAATATAACCTAAAAATAACTTCACAGACTTCTGTGGTTTACACTTTGCTTTGACCTTAAATGATGATAATTGCAACTTAAAATTATTTTTAAAAAATCCAGATATCCTCAGGTTTAATAATTTGAGAAAAATAAAGGTAAGAGTTTGTCTGTAACATGTAAATGCCAATAAATATCAAAATCAAACAATAAAACAATCACCAATTGCTATATGGCTACTTGATTTAGGTATAACTATTTATTTGCAAAAATTATCAATCAACAGATAGCGCAAGATTTTGTCAAAATTAGCCCAAAAAGGGGAAAAGAAGATGAACAACACTTAAATCTTGAGATCTCAACCCCTTAAGTGTGGAGGATTTTTTTCAGAAACAATCAGGTGTTGAGGAATATTCTTTTTTTGAATTTCCATATGTTTTCTTATGATCTATTGTTCTATGATTTTCACAATTATAAGTTTTTTTACCATATAAAAATTTACATGTCAGTGGCGTGCGGCACTTTTCAAGGGGGCAAGAGAAAAAAAAATTCAATATTCGAAAAAACCTGTGCTGTAAACAAATAAATTCAATATTTTTTATTCTTTTATTCAGTGGCGTACAGAAAAAATAATATAAAAATAATTTTTTGAAAATAAAAGGAAACTATTATTTAAAAAGAGGATTGTAATTTAATAAGGTACGATAAATTTTGAAATATGGCACTGGGCATAAAGCTACTTGACACTGTTCACAAAAATAAACTATGAACTTTTTTCGTGCTACATACGACACATTGCTTGACATTGTGCTTTTTTTTTTGGCTTGGTGGAAAGTAATCCAAGAAATGTCTTCCACTTAGTTTGGTTGGTGAGTCTGGGTTGGAAATTCGTCTGATTGGCACATCTGGACTTATCATAGAATTGCCATATTTTTCGAAAATACTTGCTATTACAGATAATCTAAAGTTTAAATGACAAAGCTTTCCTCCTTGCTTTTATGCAGAATAAATGCATTAAATATTGCTACATCTACAAGATGTCTAAACATTTTGTGTTAATATTTTTTTAAGTGTTTTCTCACAATAGTATACTTTATCAGGTATTGATCGGATAGATCGATTCCTTCCATTCCCGTATTATAATCTATGATAACAAGAGGCTTGTGTTTTACTTCCTCTTGTTTGGTTTGCATTTCAATCATGTCATTCGAGTGAATAGTACTCATCATCGTTGTCTTTCTTGTCATGCCATTTGAGACACATCAGTTTTCTTTTAAATGCACTCACAGTTTCACCTCTTGGCAATTTATTTTGAGTTACACTTTTGGGAAGTTGCTTCCTATTTACTCTTACTGTTCCTCTAGCATCTGTTTTCAACTGGCACAGCAAATTTGAGTTGGTTTTGTCAAAGATTTTGTGCTGATTCCTTGAACAAAATCTTTTAACTCAGTTTCTTTTCCAGTATATACAATAATTTTTCCACACATAACCAATTTTAGCTTCACACAATTTATAAGACTCCATACCAAAGTGAGCTCTTTTTTTTAGGAATATAAATTTTCCATGAAAGTCTTCCTTTCCATAGTAAGACTCTCGCCTATGGAGACATCCTGCTGGAGAAAGCACGATTCCATAAATTTTTATCTCTTTTGATGGCAATTTGTTGCTTGGTGTATCTATTTGTTTTGATGGCTATCATACTTGTCAAATCATCGGTAATTAATCGTTCATGAAACTGAATTGGCTGTTCAAGGCCACTAAAATCTTGAGAGGGGCCCACATACTCTGTAAAAAAAATCTATTCCTTGGATTTCCATTTTGTGTCCATTCAGTTGGCAAAGCATCATTTGGATTGATTTCGTCAAGCTCGCTCTCATCACTTTCATCCTCCCTTGATTCGTTGATAAAATTGTTATTATGTGTACTGGAAGGACCAAGCTGATTATCATCTAGTTAGAAAAAATCCGTTTTGAAACCTAACTGATAATATTTACCTTCGTTATTACCATCGGACTTATATTTATCATTCTTGTCGTTTTCATCACTAAAGTTTGCAAGCAGCTCTCATAAAATGTCACAATCTTTTTGTTTCATTATTAGAAATTATTACTATTGCAAATTACTAACAAAACACCAAAACTGGCTAAAGAACGTGAAAAATCGCCACGCCACTGATTGTCGATATTACAGGTATCTGTACACACTTTTACAAGTAAATTTCTAAATAAATATCATTTCTGTGGATTAAAAAACGGTTTGTAGGTGTCGTGACATGGAAAATAAGCTTCACATGTCAACTACGACTTAAGTCGTCCGACCCAGTTCAATATGGAATAAATAGATGACACTGCGACTTTAGTCGGGGTTCCTAATACAAAGTCCTCCATCACCACATGACTATAGTTGTGTTCCCCATTTAAAGGGTTAAGTTTTATAACGTTATGATTGTTTCTGATGATGGGTGTCACTGTTGTAGCAAGAGTGTCTTCACCCTCAGGTTTTTATGATGTCGGTACTTAGAGGTTGGTACAATAGTTTTTTTCCAATTTTCGTCTTATGCTAGGCAACTTTAATGATACATGTTGTTATTGGATATATAGAGTATTCAAAGAACTATTGAATCCATTCAAAATTCTACACGGACTTTTTTCAATGTTCTGTCTATGGGACATACAGTATAAGTGTGCAAGTACCCAATATATTTACAACGTTAGGAAGAACATACAAAACATGCAGTTGTAGTAAATGTTTCAAGTCAAGGCTAGGCTGGTTTTTAAATTATTGTACTAATGCATTTGTGTACAAAAGTTCTCAAATATGGTACCCCGTTGTTCCAACTCAGAAACTGTACGACTTTTGTTCATGCAATTTAACATAGATCGATTCCTTTTATGATGCCCCTCTACTATCCTTTAAAAGGAAAAAAAGAAGTGAAGCACTTTAGGAAGCCAATCTTAGCAATCTAGAATACAATAAGGCTACCTAAAGCTTTTTGTATGCATTTCTGGGACACCCTGTATGTTACATTAATTTTATAATCTAGCAAAAATAGATCATTTTATGATTTTTGTGTATGTTCAATGTCTTTTTCTGTAAATAGTTTATGGCATTCAATACTATTTACACCATTGTGCGTTTTTACAAATTCCCTAACAGGTACAAGACAACACAAGTTCAATGAGACATAGAACAGTCAGGTTGTTAGCATACAGTGTGTCTACATTTCGATTTCGATTAGAAAAGTTTTGGCTATTTAGATCAGTTTACTTATGCTTTTGTTTTTTCAATAAAGTTCACGGCTTACTAGATATTTGCTAAAAACGAAATTATCTTTTTTTTTTAAATAGAAAGCATTTCCCACTTAGTGTGCCATGGCTTTAAACATATGAAAATTATTGATTTTTGTCAGATAAATTACATTTGTTATGTAACAATTGCTAAAACAAAACAAAAGACGCTTTTAAGATACTTTACTGAGCATTCACAGATAGCATCAAATATGCAGCTAATGCCCCATAAAAGCGTATTTATTTTGTTTTAGCAATTTTTGCATACCAAATGAATTTCTTTGCTAAAACTCCACAACTTTGTGTGTTAGATGTCATGGCACACTATGATGAAAAATGATTTTCACTTCATAACTCGGTAAAACAAAAGAATAGCTACGTCAAACCATGTATCACTGAAAAGCATTTCAGGCGTGCAGTTCAGTAATGTTGAAAATCAAGTTGGCGTTCCATTAGAAAAAAATTTGCATTACGTTTCACTGCCGAAGTAAAACAAAAGACAATTGCAAAAATAATTTTTTTGTGTTTTGCAGTAAATTCTCTAAAACATTCTCTTTGTTGTTCTTTTCTATCTTTGCTCGTTCCTGAGATATTTCACTTTAAAAAAAATAAGATAATTTCGTTTTTAGCAAATATCTAGTAAGCCGTGAACTTTTTTGAAAAAACAAAAGCATAAGTAAACTGATCTCCAAATTAGCCAAATCTTTTCTAATTTAACCGACTTCACATCTCTTACAATTTTCGAGATCCCAATAGTGAGCATCGAAATGTGGACACACTATATAGTGCCATAAATGCAAAGCTCTTAAAATGTCAATATAATTCTATTTTTTATTGCTAACCTAACAAAAACAACATTCATTTATGCTCACTTGATATCTTTCAACAGCATCAATAATAACAGGTGTTTCAAAAGTCTCTAAATCAAGTACAGCTGTGAATTATGAAATATATTTTGAGTCTTAAAAGACCTGCTAGTAAAGATTAGAACATTATCATTAGTGATGAAATTAGTAAAAAATGCATTACTACTTTATTATTAATTATTTGTTTATCATTTTAGACCACTTTTACATTTAATATACCTTATCAAACAACACCAAATAAGCTGTTAGAAATAATTTTGGCTAAGAAAGCAAATATTTTAAACACGAGAGGAGAAAGACCCCATGATTATGTTTTGAAAGTCTGTGGTAGAGACGAATATTTAGTTGGTGATCGTCAAATTATAGATTTTCAATATATCCAAGATTGTTTATCAAGAGATATAATCCCAGTGGTAGTTACAATGTCTGTTCATAGCGTACCAAGTAAGTAAATAATTGTACATTTTTAGAATAGTTTTCAGTCTTGTTTGTTTTTAGTTCAAATAGAAAATGAGTATGAAAAAATAAACCACATAGAAAATAAAAAGCCTAGATCATCATTTTCTACTTTAACTTTAAGGAAGAAAGGCAAACACAAATCGTCATGGAATATAGAGGATGAATTTGCAATTACTTTATGTACTATAAGTGGACTTAACTGTGATACAAAAAGGAATGTTGAAGTAAGTTAAACATTTTTAAAAATCCTATTTAGTATAACTTAATTTTTTTTCCTTTTTAGATTGGTATTCAAGCTGGTTTATTTCATGGTGGTAAATCTTTATGTCAATCACAAAAAACATCTGAAAAATTAGTAACAGAGAAATGTGAGTCTGTTTTGGAAGAAACATTAAAGTTTGATATTAAAGTGTGCAATATACCAAGAAGTGCTAAATTATGTTTTGTTGTATATGAAGTAACTAAAAATTCTAAAGGTAGTAAAACTAGGAAAATTAAAGAATCTAAGGTAAATTACTACTAATAGTTCCTTATTATTTAATTATTTTACTAATTTCTTTAAATTTAGGAATTATATTCTAATCCAATAGCTTGGGCAAACACATCTGTCTTTGATTTTAAAAGTCAACTCAGAACAGGTGCTATGACCTTATACATGTGGACCTATGCTGAAGATATGATGAATGATGATGTGTTTCATCCATTAGGAACTGTTGTTAGTAATCCAAATACCAAATATGCCACTGCCTTAACTTTAACCTTCGACGGGTAACTTTTGTTGTTGTTGTTAATTACTGTTATATTAATTTACTTTGTTACAATCTTTTTGCAGTTATGGACAAGAGCAAACTATAATTTATCCCAGTATAGAACAAGTGATTAATTTTGCTAATGAAAGGAACGAGGAAGAAGACTGTTACGCATTATTAGCGAATATGAGTATAACTAAACATGATATACAAACTCTAGAAAGACTTATATTAGAAAACGATTCCTTATATGAAATGCATGATCAGGTTGGAATTCTAATATTTTATATACAAACGATCATTTTTAATGGTTTTGTTTTTAAATTTGTTTTAGGATAGGAAAAAGATATGGAATTTAAAACGTTATTGGTTACAACAAGTCCCGGATATATTACCTAAAATATTGCAATGTGTTGAATGGGAAGATAGGAAAGCAGTTAGTGAAGTTGTAGCCCTATTACAAGAATGGCCAATTCTTACTGTGGAAAAGGCTTTAGAATTATTAGACTATGCTTATGCTGATCAAGAAGTTAGAAGTTTTGCAGTGAAATGCCTAGTAAATGTCAGGTAATAATTCAAGAAAAAATAAATAAGAAAGCTTATTCATTAAAATGAATTTTAGTGATGAAGATTTGCTTTTGTACCTTCTACAATTAGTACAAGCACTTAAACATGAATTATATCTTGACTGTGATTTAGTTAAATTTTTACTCCAAAGAGCTTTAAATAATCAAACAATTGGTCATTATTTATTTTGGCATCTTCGGTGAGTACAGAAAAATTTTGATTTTCTGAAGTTAATTTGAAAGAAAAAAATGATTGTAGGTCTGAAATGCAAGTAGCGTCAGTATCGGTACGTTTCGGATTAATTTTAGAAGCATATTGTAGAGGCAGTAGGGAGCATATTACAGGGTTAGCCAAGCAACTTGAGTGCTTGGAGAGATTAAAGAAGAGTAGCGAATTAGTTCGAGGAAAGAGAGATAAAGACAAAGCAAGAGCTTCTTTCTTAGAATATGTAAGTGAACATGGCGTCGAGAATGTAAGAAGTCCTCTTGATCCTAGTTTCAAATGTAATAGACTTAAGTAAGCAACTTGATGATTTTATTAGTTTATTCATTTTATAATAATCGATATTTATAGAGTCGAGAAATGTAAAGTAATGGATAGTAAAATGAGACCATTATGGATAGTATTCGAAAATTTTGATGCTTTTGGTGAGGATGTTTATATCATATTTAAAAACGGGGATGACCTTAGGCAAGATATGTTAACTTTGCAAATGTTACGTATTATGGATAAGTTATGGAAACAAGAGAGTTTAGATTTAAGGTGAGTCTCGAGTCTTTGTCATGTATTTCTTTTTTTTAATGAACCACTTGACTTAAAAGATTGTGAATTTTTATGTAGCAAGGAAATCGCATTAGGAGAAGTTAAAATGTGTTATGCCATCTGCATCTGGTCTGAAAAGTGATATTTCAATGTGTTATTAAAAAAAAAGCTTGCAGTTTAAAGCAATTAATTTCTGTCCTGGAGACCAATTACTGTTGATGATAACTAAAGAAAGACTGCAAAGGTTTGATGATCATAAAGTCTAAATAATATGACTATGAAAATCAAGAAATGAATGAACTATAACAGAAATATCGTTCACCAGCCTATAACTATTTTATTTTTAAAGATATGAAAAAAATGCAAAGGAGAAAGTTGTTTGATGTAATAAGAGGTATAATATCATGCATTGAAAGAAAACTCAATGCCTACTGTTTTCACATAACATCAACTAACTTTAAGTATTTAAATGGAACACCCTGTATATTTTTCAAAATTCTAAATATACCTGAAATTCTCTTTTCAACAATATAACATACTTAATGATTTTCTTGAGTTCTTGGCCTGCAAGATTACCCGATTTATCAATTCTGGATTACTTCTTATGGGGCTTTTTAAAGCATCATGTTTAAGTAACTCCATCAGCAAGTCTAAATGAGTTGAAAAATAAATTTTTCTGCTCTGAAAATTAAATTATGCCTAATAGTGCATTGTAACATTTCTGGCGTAACTAATGCTATACCTGCAGTAATTTTAGTTTTCAACTCATTTAGACTTGCTGATGGAGTTACATAACATGATCTTTTAAAAAGCCCCATTAGAAGTAATCTAGAATTGATAAATCAGGTAATCTTGCAGGCCAAGACCTCTAGAAAATTTTAAAGTATGTTATATGGTTGAAAAGAGATTTTTAAGTGTATTCAGAATTTTGAGAAATATACAGAGTGTTCCATTTAAACAATTAAAGTTGGTTGATGTTACGCGAAAACAGTAGGCGTTGGGTTTTCTTTCAATAAATGATATTACATCTCTTATTATATCAAACAACTTTCTCCTTTGCATTTTTTTCATATCTTTAAAAATAAAATAGTTATAGGCTAGTGAACGATTTTTCAGCCACCCTGTATACAGTGTGTTCATTTTAAAACAATCCACCCTTAATATCTCATAAACACGTGAAGATAACAAAATAAGAAATAACACATCAATGGATTTATAGAGGGGGACATTAAATATACATAACTAACTCAATCATAGAGGTCGCTGTGTTCGCCCTTGCACACATGGCATCCCACCACTTGTGATATGTCATTAGAAAGGGAATAATAATAGCAATCTGTTGGTGAAAACAAAATTCAAATCGACCTGCAATTTAAATTGCGTTAGCTAAATAAATAAACGCATTTCAATTGTTTTGGTTCTTATTTCAGAACAAAACAGGTGACCCAGGCATTTCTAACTGATTATTGTAATTGATTTGCCAATGGAAGGTCAAAACAACTTGAATTAAGCAATTTTTGAAGACAATGCCAAACTTAGTAACTCACATTAATAGTTCAATTCACCTTCTGCAATGCAAAACATGCGAAGTTGCACTTGTTTTTCATCTAAAGTACATGTTAAAACTATTGAGATACAATCATTTATGTAAAGAATATGACTTACCTTTGTCATTATAGAGACGTTTTGTGTAGCAACTTTGAATCAAAATGGTCAATTCAATTGTTTTAGCGATAATTTTGAGTAAAGAATAAGTGCTAATGTGAGTTGTTAGGTTAGGTACTTTCTTTAAGGATTGCCTATTTTCTGTAGTTTTTTTTTCTATTGTTTTGACTTTCTATTGACAGTTCAGTTTAAATTATTCAAATAAGAATGTGTATATTCATCTGTTTCATATTTGATATAAGCAACAAAACAATCGAAATGCATCTATTTATTTGGCTAACATGATTTAAATCATCACTAAAATGAGACATTTTGTGTTGCAACTTGCAATCTAGTAGGCTGATTTGAATTTTGTTTTTACCAAAAGATTGCTATTGTAATTGACATATTTCATGTGGTGGGGTACCATTTAAGATTTTGAGGTTATGTGTGTGACCTCTATTTGAGTTAGTTATGCATTCTAGTATCCCCCTTCATAAATCCATTGACATGTTTTTTTTTATTTTGATATTTTCACTTGTTTATGAGATATTAAGGATGAATCGTTTTAAAATGAACACACTGGATATAATCTTGTAACTTATTGTTCAAGTTTATGAACTTGTACTCAAATCATTTTTCAAAATGCAACAAAATCTAGCAAAAGCTAAACTTAAAGTCTTTTCTGTGATATCTGAAAGATTAATATTCATTGTAAAACTCAATTTGAATGAATCTCATGTAAAGAAGATAAATGGTCAATCTATGCAGTTTACCCTTAACCAAAGAGTTATTCTCTTAGCATTTAAAGTTTAATAATGGCAGGAAGCCTATACTTGGTTCCATCTATGTCAAACAAGTTCCAAGGAATGTTTTAAACCAGGCCACCATTCTTATAAACACTGTTGGATAATGTAGTTTGCAGATGTACTAATTTAATGTATTTCCTTTAAAAAAGTAATTTTTCATTGTCAGTCAGATGTATAAGTAATAATCTTCACATCGAACATACAAATAGCCACTACACTTTATACTTGAAATTACAACTTAAAAACATCTTTATTTCTTGAAGTATGGGCTAAAAGTATGTGGCGTACTTAGTAAAAAATGATTTAAAAAATAAATCATTTTGAAACTTCTAGCTCAAACTCAAGTTCTCGGCGCTTCTAGGCCGTGGGTTCAAAAGCAGAGGACGGTTGAAACACCCAGGTACTGTACGACGGAAAGAAATAATTAAAAGGGTTGGGCGCCAGCTACTGTTGCACAGTAGCAATAACAAAAAATAAAGCTGAAAGAAAAGAAATATACAAAAAAAAACAAAGAAATGCGGGTATCAATCTTTACTTATAAAAACAATTTTTGAGCAAACAGAACACAAAATACACACACACACATATATATATATATATATATATATCTCTAATAAAAAGTTACTAATTGATATAGTCAAGTTAAAATTATTAAATTTGATAGCATGACGTCACTCTTTACAAAAAAATTCAATTATTGATTAATTATACGGATTAAATTTCTAATAATAATATATTATATATGATAAGTAAAAAATTATAAACTTTTATATTAAATAAAAAACAGACAAAAAAGGATAAGAAAGAAAAAAAACAGAAGAGGCAAGAAAGTTGAATTAGTTAACAGGTTTAACAGATTCGTTTTGTTGCAAATACGGCAATGTGGACTGATACGTGGAGTTCAGATCTCACCATGGATAGATAGAGCTGATGTGGATAATCGACTGGACCTCATCCTGGTTCTTTGTACCGAGCTTGCATCGATGAGAAAAAAAATAAAAATGGACCTGTCTCTCATCCAGAAATGAGGAATCAATGCAATGACCCTCTGGGAGTTGTCTAAAAAAATAAAAGAAACAAAAGAAAGCGTAAGAATTCATGTGGATAATTCCTTCTAAGCACAAAAAAAATGGAAGTATAGAGAACTCGGCTCACCTGATTTATCAGACACTCTCACTAAACTTGAAGGATTAATTGAACTTCCATTTACATCCTCTACGGGAAACCACTTATAAAAAAATAAAAAATCGCTAGGACGGTCTTAGACTGTGAATGGTCAAGCGAAAAGTGAGGTTTTAAGAAATCGCACCACATACGGTGATAACCGATATATTGGAATCTATTGAGATTGATACAAAATAAAAGGAAATTATACTGGGTGTACTAGTGTTTATTAAGAATAATTCAATAACTTAAAGCACAATTAAATAAATTATTTCATATTACAAAATGTTTGTTATTTATTTATAAACATCTGGGAATGCAAAGCATAACCACAACGAACTCCGTTTCGTTACTTTTCTCAGACTTCGGCAGCCATTTTGACGATGTTCCCGAGGTGATATCAAAAAACTAAAAGTACACGTTTGTCTTATTTTTTGATGTAGAATACGATTCTAAAGAAAAAAATAGTTTTTGAAAATTTTCTAATTTTCGGCCGCCATTTTGACCATGTTCCCGAAGAGTTATCAAAAAACGAAGATACCACATTGTCTTTAGTTTTTGATGTAGAATCAAAATCTGAAGTCAAAATTTCAGAATCTGACAAAAAAATCGGACATACAGACAGACAGACAGACAAACTTCACAAATTCAGTAACGACTCCTTCGGAGTTCGTTGAAAATACAATAATTTATTAATAATTATAATGAATTATAAAATTGAGACTGGACCTCCTTCTACATGCCAAAGCCATCATGGCCTGGACAACACTTACATCAAATTCCTTAATTTTTTTTGTATCCTAAGATTGAGTTATTTAACTGATTTTGTCTCTCAGCAGTCATTATATACTTCTCCAGTCAGTAGTATTCAAAACTCTTCAAACGGTAGATTTGGTACATTTCGCTATTATTTCCACCAATGTTTTGACAGTGGTATTTCTCATCATCATTATGCAACTTTTTTCATTTTCACACCCAACCTTATCGTACACATATTTTTGCAAAGATGCTTTTTTTCTGTAACTATTAAGCGCTTTATAGAAATTAAACACAGAGCGTAAGTAAAATATTTAAATGACATTTACGTATATGAATGGTTTTAGAACTACTGGATTCACAAAACATTCGAAATACTTCTAGCCCATGCTTTATTTGAGTGACTATTACATCAACTTACTTTGTAGTATTTGGAGTACCTCAAGGGAGTATTCTTGGACCTGTGTTATTTACCTTTTTTTTTTTTTATTTTATTTTTTTTTTTATTTATTATTATTAGTGACATTAGGGACGGTGTTCAGACATCTTGTAAGCTACTATCTGCAGATTTTAAATTATATTTTATTATAAAATCTACAGATGATTGCAGGTGTTTACAGGATGACTTGAATTTTGTATATTAATAGTTTTATTTAATTAAAAATGAACCCACAAAGGATGTAACACACATTTCATAATCAAAACTAAGCTTTATTTTAACATCAATGAATGTCAGGTTATGACCTGTAGAACAAAAGTGGTTGCTGTTTATCAGAAGTACAGAATGAATTCAATAGCATTCAAAAGAGTAAATATGGTCAAAGACCTACGAGTCATTTCCAAAAAGATTTAAAAATGACATTTATTGATAAGTGCAATACATTGCTCAAAATACATGTTTAAATTATGAGGATCTTTTTTGCCTTATCAATTTCCAGCAGAATAATAGCAGTTGAGTCATATTTTGTATAGTGTAAGAATATAGAGCTTTAACTATTTTGCCTGATCTGGATCAAAACAGTTGAAGAGAATGGAATGGTATTGAATCTTCCCATAAAACTCTAATTATTTATTAGAATAGTGTTAAATTAAATTAAAATTAGTTTAATTCAATAAAATAACCATTTAGAATAAGATTTTGATAATATAAAAATGTTAAGATTCAAATTTCATCAAAAATAAGAATGCCATAGTAATATGGTAGCAAGAATCTCAAATAGCTTGAAAAAGAATACTGACGTAGAAAAAAGGAATAATAATTCTTTAAAACAGCCAGTTGATTTGAAAGTTTATTAAATAAAGTGTTTAAACAAAAAACATATACAAAATTTCATCAATACTAATACTTTGTTAATCTAATTCTAAGTTTGAATATGCTGCTATGATACGGAATCCTTTGCATTTTTTAAGAATAGAAAAATACAAAAAAGGTTTAATATGTCTTTAAAACGAGCACTATCAGCATTGCCTGTGCTTTGGTCTTCAACTGTACACCGTGGCACTGAATAACTGTTACTAAATCAACAGCTAATTACAGATTAAGTAATAAAGTAATTCCAAATACTACATATGGATTTTATTCAGGTGACTGTTACAATTATAAGTGTTATAAATTTATTCAATATGACCACCCTTATTTTTGTAAACATCAGCCAAACGTCTTTTCTAGGACATTATCGCCGCACGGTTGTCTTGAACTGATATCGGCGCCCATGCCTTGCAGATATTACTTTTAAATTCTGTTAAATTCCTTTTTATCAGAAAAGATAATGTTCTTGACGTCCTCCAAACCGTACCGACGTTGAAGCTCTCTTGTTTTTTCGTACCGTTTCTTCCTTTGAGCGTCACTAATTCCATGAATTTTTCTTTTTTTGTAAGCTGTTATTTGAAGATCATCTTTTAGTATTCTTTGCATCACTCGACGGGATACTCCATTTGTTTTAGCCCATTTTCTGCATGATCTGGCACAATTTGTTCGTAAGGATTCTCTAACTTTCTTAATTAATTTTGGAGTCCTTACTGTACGGGGTCGTCCGGTTTTTTTCTTAATTTTAACATCGCCAGTCTCAACATAACAAGTGTATGTCCTATACACCAACATTTTATTAATGTTTAACTTCCTCACTTCCTGACAAATGGTTGCTCGATCATAACCATTCTCTATAAACACTTTAATTATGTTGCGTTTCGCATCCATAATGATTTTAAATTGCACCGAATGAAATACAGAAATGAACTGATGCAATTCAGTTATATTAATAACACCTGCAGGTGTTGTGCAAATCATCAGTTCATGTCTTAACATGTTTTGTCCTGTCAGCTACTAATATATAAGTAACAGTTATTTAGCGCCACGGTGTAATATTACACATTAAGGTAACATTACTCATTTTTATTAGTAGCTCACATAGAGAATACGAATTCTATAAACACTGAACATTGTTACTTGCTACTGATGACATCATAACTAGATCAAAACAGCTGTCTAAATCTGTGTTTTCCAACTGGTATTTAACAGAGAATTCAATTTACTTTAATATGGCAACAGAAAAATTAAAAAAAAAGTATTACCACAGTAATCCCGAAAAACTTTTAAATGCAATAAGTTTTGTTTTTTATTACACCAAAGATAAAATAAAATTTATTTTTAGGTTAAATCCGTATAATTGCATATCAATGGAATATAGAGTAGGAATGATAGAGGTAGTTTTAAATGCAGAAACAATAGCTAATATACAAAAAGAAAAAGGTATGTTCTCGGCCACTTCCGCTTTTAGAAAAGGTTCATTACTTGGTAAGTGTTTCTTTTGTTATTAATTTAATCAACCACTAGATTTTATTGTATCTCATTCTAGCCTGGTTAAGAGATTATAATACAACCGAAGCAGCATTAAAGAAAGCTATAAACGAATTTACATTATCATGTGCCGGTTATTGTGTAGCAACATACGTTTTAGGTATAGCTGATAGACATTCGGATAATATTATGGTTAAAAAGACTGGCCAAGTGAGTATTTCTGTTGTTTTGTAATAGAACTTGTTGACAACATTAATTCTTTTTTTACATGTTAACAGCTATTTCACATAGATTTTGGACATATATTAGGTCATTTTAAAGAAAAATTTGGGTTTAAACGAGAACGTGTGCCTTTTGTCTTAACTCATGATTTTGTACATGTTATTAGTAAGGGTCAGAAGAATGCTTTGGAATTTAAAATATTTCAGGAATATTGTGAAAAGGTAAATATTTAGTTTTGTTTTTGTAGCTACTAGTTTGTTAATGGGAATTTTCAGGCTTTTATGATATTACGTAAGCACGGTGGTTTACTTGTGTCATTGTGTGCAATGATGATTTCTACAGGGTTACCAGAACTTAGTTCTGAAAAGGATCTCAATTATTTACGCGAAACATTGGTAAGTTTACTCATGTCAATGTATTAATAATGAAATAAAATTCTAAATGTAAATTTTTCTCTGAAAACATCAGGCTTTATCAAAAACGGATGAAGATGCTTTAATACACTTTAGATCAAAATTCGACGAAGCTTTATCAAATTCTTGGAAAACTTCAGTTAATTGGGCAACACATAATTTAGCCAAAAATAATAAAGCGTAGTTTTAAATTTTTCATTTTGTACTTAGCTATCACATCGTATTGCCAAATTTATCTAATAACTAAAAAAAAGTGCCAATATTCTCTCCAAGATGAGTATAATTATTATTAAATATGTAAAAATTTTAGTGTATTAATTAATAATAGTAATAATATAGTAGATTAGCATAAGTTATAAATTAAGTAAATATAAATAAGGATTAAGCCTATTCTTTGCTTTCTTTTTTCGTTTTTTTTCTTTTTAATTTAAAAGGTGTTGTCAGTTATTGACTGTACATATTTGATCGAATTTTTAAGAAATAAAAAAAATAAATAAAAACATGATTTAATTAGGAGATAATCATGTATTTTACGGTTTTGGCCTAATGAAAAAATTCTTGTAATAATGTTAATATAAACTAATTAAGGAAGTTGTAACAAAGAAATATTGTTGATTATTAATTAGAAAATTGATTTCTTGATTTTATTTATTGTAGATAGTGCTGTCATGAATTTTAATAAAAAAGAATAAATATGAAAACATTTAGAACTTTGTAAGTTTTCAGTAAATTCTATTTAAATAATTTTTTTAAATCGAGTATTTATAGGATGATTGAAATTATATACAAAATCTTGAAAGAAATTGATTTTTTTGCTATTCCTGGCATTGTAAGGGTGGATTCGAGTGGAAACAGGAACAAACTATATCATATTATGTCAATATACTTGATCAGTGATGCCATGTTCTGCTTGCTTTCAACTTGAACCCATCTTAAGTAGGCTATTTATAAATTGTTTTATAATGAAGAAATGTAAATTTCTTTTTACATTTGAAGCTGTTTAAAGATCTAGATCATGTTGGCTATGAAAATCATGTTATACAGCGCATAATATTTAACAAGATTTTCATACTGAACTTAATATACAAAATTTGTTTACGATGGTATGTTTTCAAACATATGTAGCCAATTGAAAGTGTGCTGTTTCTAATACCTTAAATGCAATTATCTGAAAACATTTTAAAAACAAACAAATTTAACCTAACCTCATTCTTTTCTGAAAATTAAATGCTATTTGGATAAAGGAGATATCAAATGATGAATGGAACTTCTTGCAACTTGACTGTGGTAGTGTAACATGTTTACTGTATGGGATGCTCCAAAAGTAATACCTGTTCTTCTGCTGATTGATTTAGTAAGGTAAAATTACATTCTCTGGTTCCACAACTTCCGTGTACTTTTCTTTGATAAATCCTCAAAGAGAAAAGGTTCAAAGGACCAGGTGACCTAGGAGGCCAAGATTCGTCGCTACCAATCCAGCAGTCCAGGAAGATGGTATTTGAGTATACATGTTGATACTACAAACTTTTGTTTTTTTATTTATTTCACCTTATTGAATCGATCACCCAAAGGACAGATGTTACTTTTGAAACATCCTGTATGTCTAGTATAACACTTTAACATTTGTACAAAGTTGCATCTAAAAATTTCCAATAAATAAAGATTTAGGCTATAAGTCCTTGACAAAACTTGGTTTAGTTAGTGGCATTCCACATGCTTGATTTATATTTCCATTTGGTAAGATCTAATTTTTATAAATTCTTTTTTTTTCCTGTCTTACAAGCTTTATTTATCTCAACTTCCACTCCAATTTTAGATTCCTGTGCATCTGCTTTTTATAAATTATAACATTTTCTCATTTTTTCTTTATTCTGCGTTATCTTTTAAACTTTTCCATCCTATTTATAATTTTTCTTTCTTCCAATTTTTTTTGTTTATTTTATTTTTTAATTCAGTGAGCTTTTCCAAGTCTTCTTCATTTATAGTGCTCTTATCTTCATTTGTTTCACTACTAGCTTGTATGGGTGCCCAACATGTTTCAGTATTCCTTTGGAAGACCTCTATTTTTGTCTCTAATTTGTAATATATTTCTTTCAATGCTGCCTGTTCTATTTTTCTCTTTAGAAGCTTTTCCTTCATTGACTATTGATTTATTAATTTTCTTTGTTTCTTCTTTCTTAATATCAACATTAAATGTTCAGCTCGATTTTTCTCAGAATTTTTATTATGCAAACTTAGGATTTATTTGCATGATAATAAAGGAAAGAAAAATCACTATCAGATTCCACTACTAAAAATCTATATTGTCATTTAAATTGTTTTGTGATGACGTCATAACTAAAAAACAAATGAATGTCAGAAGGTGAATTGCATGTATTAATGTGTATTTTTAAAAACTAAAATCGACCTGTCTCAGCGTTTTAAAAAAAAACATGTTGAGTACGCTTTTTATTTAATATTCCATACTTTAATCCCACACTGTATACATCTTTTAGTGCTATTTTTGAAATTCCTACTATAATCAATTTTCCTCTTTACCGTTTTCATCTTTATCACAGTCATTATTTAACTGTTCAATCGACACTTTAAATTAAGTTTTACACACTTTAAAATCAGTTGATTTTGAAAGAGAGAAGGCACCTTGCCTGTCTTGTATGGATAATTTCATTCCAAATACTAAAAAAGCGAGTGCAAGGCTTAGCATTTTCTAAATATTTAAAATGTGACCTCAGCATCTAAAGCATTTTAAATGTCAGTAATGTAATCTTAAATGGATTAAGAGAATTTCCAGGTATGTTTAGGCAGTTTAATGTTAGGCAAGTTAGGTTAGAAGCTATTGTTAAACTTATGACAATCTTTTAAACTGCTAGCTGCACTAAAAGCACAAGGAATTAATGATAAATAATTACTTCATGTAAATAATGGCTTAACTTACCTTGAAAATTAAAATTTGCAGTAAACAACACAAATAAATCAAAATGCCTTCTCAATCCAATTCAGCATTTCTGCCACCAGAAGCGTGATGCTCATCTTGAATCACATATAGGAAATGAGTATAATTTCAAATAAGTGCCTCCAGGCAACAACTAAGAAACTGCTTGCAAATACAGGCCTACTATTATGATAATAATAATAATAATAATAAAACATAACCTTGTTCATAAGTCCAGTAAGTAGGATGAAAATGACATATTGTAGGTTATGTAGGTATTTATTTTAAATTAAAAAAAAAAATCAGGTGACATCACCATCATTTGGTTTGGCTTTGTGAATAGTGATACACTTTCTAATTTCAAAATAGATCGTAAAAATTAACTCTCCTGATAGATGCCTAAAAAAAAGATCAGGAACAAAAAGTTTTGTTTATAAATGTAGCCTGTAGCCACCTGAATGGAATAATATGTAATGTACCAAAGTAACTGCTGTGTACTACATTATTTGAGAGTAGAAAACTGGAGGGGGAACTTGAAAGAGGGGCAGCTAGACAAAATCTGAAAGCCGCGTAGGATAGAACAGGGATCCTTGATGTGGAGGTTTTTAATTTGACGGTCTTGAGAGACACAGTTTTTTCACTAGTGATCTCTGGTTTTGGTCCTGTCTACTTGACATAGAAATGACAGATTTTCTAACAGTGGTACTTACACAAAGGTGATGGAGTTTTCAAGAACTTATTTTAGGTTTATTTGAACACGCCAGTTGCTAGAGCAGCTGGTTCAATGATGATTAGCACTTGGTACTATGAAAGAAAACAGTTTAGGATACCACCTAATATACGGGTTGTCTTGTTTAAATCTAGCATCTTTCTTAGTTATTTCATACTATTTACAACTCGAGCACTTGTACAAGTATTGAGGTTATGTAAATAGAATTGATTTATGTACTTTTCTAGCATTATTAGGTTTCTTTCATTTCTAAAGAGATTAGGCTTCTACGAATGTTTCTGCAGCATTTGTCTATTGATAAAATTGCTGACCTTACTACCTACTATCATTCTTCCTTTATTTCTTGTTCCATCGTTTTGTTGTTGAGTATACTTTATTCATTAGTTATTTCTTGTATTTTTTCTCTTATTGCTTTTACTATTTTCCCATTATTTTTTATCTTTTGCTGCCACTTTTAAATCATTTCATGATTCATTCTTGATTTTTCAATTTTCCTTTTTCTTTTCGATGTTTTGTTGTTGGAGCCGTAAACAAAACTTATATAATTCTTAGAATTCTTATGTTTTGAGACCCTCTAAACTAGTTATTTTCATAGCTTTTCCATAGAAAATTAAATTTAACTAGCACTTAATTTGATATGACTGGTAAAAACAGCAACAATTGTTTTTAAGCATAGTTTAGATTTAAGCGAAGTCAGTGCAGTTGGCCCTGAAAGATGTAAACTGTTAAATCAAGCTTAAAGTCTTCAAAGTATATTTCAAAATAAGTCAAAATAATCTGTAAACTCAGAACACAAAATGTGAAAACCAGTAAGACTTATAAACCAGCATACAATTAACTTAAGAACCCCATAAACTTCAATAGTACTAAGATCAAGACAGTTATTCAATTTATTAATGTCAATTTAACATTCTTAGATGATTACTCTGATTTCACACAAATTATAGCCAAAAGATGCCAAGAAACAATGAACAAGCTCAAAATTTGATATTCAACTTTGCCCAGTTCTTTGAAAATGAACATGCAAGACTGGGTCATATGAGACTTAACTTTTGATGAGAATTTCTGCCAACTAAATTTTCAACAGATTTAACTCTTAATTACTTTTAAGGAAGTCAGATTTGTTTTTGATTTAATCTAAAACATGTGTAAAGTTACCAGATAATGAAATCATCCCAAAGGGGTAAAAATTGGGCTATATAAATGTTTTAATATATAGAGTGGCAGATCTTCAAGCTAACAATAACAAAAACCAAAACTCTTCTAACATTTTGATTATTTAGAACCATCATCAGGTTAATTTTGTCTTATAAGTACACTAAATCAGAATTGCTCAGATAGATAGCATTTTTTTTTTGTTGTTCCCAGCAACATAGCACACTTTCATTTTGGAGCAAGAATTGTGTTTATAATTGTTCAGAGAATGACAAACACATAGTAGGCTTTTTTGAATTGTGTTACACATTAGAAGTACTTCAACCTGTGTTATTATATTTTTGCAATTGAAGTAAACATCTTAAAAGACATGAGATTTGTTTCTCTTTTCATTTTAAGCTTTAAAGAAAAGTTTCTGTAAACAAATTGTCAGCACTATACTACATATTAGTATAACTAATAGAATTTTATGTGAAACTATTTTTCATCTCTTCATATTTGAGTCTTTTAGTATATAAGCTGTAAATGATTACTTTTATAACTTGCAAAGCAATCGTATTTTAAAAAAATACAAACTGTTCCTGTTTTTGTAGCCTGTTTCAACTTTAGAAAATACAATCTCCATTCATTGTATCAAAAGCCTAGAAAAATTGTTTCTGAACTCTGTTTTTGTTTACATAAGTTTGCATTGAGATTTTCTAAGGTTGAAATCTGCTCTAGTTGTTTTTATATTTTGAAGAGTTGAGAAACAGTTTGGCACATTTTTATTTTCACTAATTTCTTAGAAAAATAAACTATCACTCTGTTACTTTAAGCAATTTACAGTATTATGTTAAGGAAGGGTGGCCTTTTTCTCTGTAATATTTAAAAGAAACCAATGAATAATAATAATAAATAATTGTTGGCTTATACTATTTGGTGCACATTTTATGAATAGATAATTTAGTTAACAAATTACATAAATGAACGAATTTATTTTATTTAACTAATTAAATTAAAAAAGAAACAAAGGCTCAATTAGTAGCTTAAATCGAGTTAGTTTGGAATCGAGATTTGTAAAATATTTTGCTATTATGATGCTCTCTACTTTAATTTTCTTTTGTGTTTAGCTACAGCTTGTTTTAAATAGTTTAGACAATGATGATGTAATAAATTCATTTTATTAATTATGTTTACCGTCCTAATCACATTAGTATTCACTTAAATGATAAATCAGATCCATAACTATTAGAAAAACAAAAACGATTTAAGTTTCAAAAAAATGTACAAAGTTTGTTTACCAAATAGATTTTAAGTATATTTTTTCGTATTTTTGCTTGTTTGTACAAAATCTATGATGTATAATTTTGTTCATTAAAAAAAAGCAATTTAGATGATGAGTTTTATTAAACTATGAAAAGAAAAATAACATAATAGATAACATGAGTGTAAAGTGAAGCTTTTTGGAATGCATTGGCGGTTTATGTTATAAACCCTGCGAGAAACACTGTTGATACTTAATTATCTATGCTTAATTAAAAAATCAAATTTTATGTTTTATTTCTTGCGGTTCAAGAAAAATGGGTCATGAAGTAGTATTCTCTAGCAGTTGTCTTCTTTTTTTGTTTCTTGGGGGATGCTAATGATATTTTTTTTAGCCCGAGTGAGGGAAGTACAAGGTGGTGCATTTGCATCCTCCTGAGTGGAAGAATTTGTTTAATTTATCGGCAACAGAACAAGAAGACTGTAGACTCTAACAGAGCCAGACTGTTTTGCTCATGTTCCCTATTCCAATTTGATTACAATTAAGCTAGGTGTCAATCGTACAACTTTACTTACCTTTTACTTCATTTCTGAAAAGGTCTTTCATGTTGGTTGGAAAAATGTCGAGTTTATGACAAAGCTTAGATTTTATTTAGCCATGAAGCCGCCTGGCTTCCTGATTGCCTTTAGCTGAAGCTGAAAATCCCAGTATTCTATAGTCGATCAACTCAAATCTTGGAGCATATTTTTCACAATGCAAAGAATCTTTAGATCAAGAGACTAAAGCATCAGTACTTTTTTACTGAAACTAAAGAGGAAGACCAGAGATAAAGTTGTATAAGAGCTTAAAACAATTGAGAAAATTAGTTTTCTTACATCATTGTTGACTTTTTGTTTTTTAGATACAAAATTTCGAACGAGAAGACAATTAACGTTGTGTTGCCAATATTTATATTTTAGCAGTTTTATCTATCTAGATCGGCCCCAAGGACCATTGAGTTCTTTAGAAGATCTTGATTCCCAGGCGACCCAGTTTGTCCCTGGTATATACATCCTTGCAAAACTTGCACCTTGCTTTTATTACTTCTGAACTACCTTGTTTTATTCAAGAACTCTTTAAAATCAGAGTATTACAGAACTGAGTAAAACATAAAAAGGACTATTTGAGTTAAATGAGTATTTTGCATCCCTGACAACTTTTATTTTATGTTATATCAAGACTGGTTGGTCTGTGACAGTGATCAGAATGGCAAAAATTCGCTTGAGTTACGCTGGGTTTTGAAATCCAGAACTATCCTTATAAATCTATATATTATTAAATAGATGTTCGTTGTTCTGTTTAAAATTAAAATGTTCAGATGAGCTTTATAACTATACACATGTAACCAATGAATTTCAATCGTATAATAAGATGAATACCACAGGGCCTTATTCTCTAACCTATATTGGCAGATCTATTTTAAGAATTTGATTAGCTAATGAGTTTCTAATTTGTTCATATGCATTTTAGTTCTAGTTAGCTAAACTCTTAAAATAGATCTTGTAGTGTAAGTTGTATTAGCACTAATATAGGTTAAAAAACAAGGCCCACTATGTTTTATTATGAAGGAAAAATACATTTTATCCTCTATTTCATAAGATCATAACAAACATTTCTATGAAATGAATATTATGAATATCGACATGTGTTTTAGAGATGAAAACAAGTCATTCTTGCTGGATCAAGAGTTTAAGTCGAGTATTAAATGACCAAAAAGAAAAAACTGTTAATTCATATACAGAGTGTTTACTTAAGTTGGCGACATATGAAAAACTTTTTTATTTTTAGTTTCAGGAAAAAAAGTTATTTTTCATAAAAAGTTCTGCATGGCCTTAAACCTAACTTAAAGCAGTCAAACCTCAAAATTGATCAGTCATATACAAAGTTTGTCAATAAATATGAATTTGGTACAAGAGTATAAAGTACTTTTATTTTTGTAATTTTGTAATAATGAAAAGTTGTTCAATATTAAAAAGCACGTACAAATATGCAAACACATCTAAACTATCTAGATACAGATTTAAATATCTTCACTACGTACCGATTATATCAAGACTTTTGGGCTTCTAGAAATATAATAGCGATCTCACAGTTTGCGTACCAAAGTATTTTTCACGATTTTGCACCAGTTCTTGTCTTTTATCGTCCAAAAAAGGATCAGTGTTCGGTGTGTAACGCATTCAAAGAGGCCAAGGAGAAACATCCTTTAAGAGAAGAGTAATGAAAGCATAAAAGGGACGGAAAACAGTCCATGGATATGAAAGAAGAGGACAAAAAGATGGCATCAGTAGAGTTGGGAAAAACATTTAGAGCCATAATGTCCGATCTTCAAGAATTTAATGTTTCATATGCCATTTGTTAGTGTTGCTGGAGAGTAGTTATTGCCCAAAAGGTTTTAGGGTTCCAGCTTACGGTGGCCGAGATACACCAGTTGGAGTTATGAATTCTTTGCCAAATCGGATGGGTCAAGGAACATAAAAATTAAACTCGCGGGTGTGGTTGGAGCAAATGGGTTGAAACTTGGCATGTGTAGTTGCAGGCTTGAATCACATCTACGGTGTTTATTCCGAATTGATTCTTCCATTTTTGCACCAGTTATAAATTTTCATTTACCCTATTTTCTCAAAATTTCCAAAATTAAGTACACAAGAATAGCTTGGTTACGTATCGTTCTGTGTAGTTTATCGTAATCCCCTGGTATGGGAGGAGGGGTTTAACTTATGTCTTTCATTTCCCAGTAACGTCTGAAGCTTGAGATACGAATTTTTGAATTTTTACTACTCTCCAGCAGCAGTAACTAATGGCATATGAAAGATTAAATTTTGGGTGGGACAGGTCGAGTTCTATTCCTCGTTACTACCTTTGTACGCTAGACCAACGACATGTAAACCGAATAGAGGTGCGCGCGCGGGAAAGGATTAAAAAGTATATTTGTACATTAAATAATAAAATAATAAGAAATAAAGAATATATATGTTAATCGACAAAAATTGAAAATTAAAATACGA
>VTPC01000442.1:22596-80848 GCA_011009095.1 Ignelater luminosus | reverse complement strand
AAAAAAAAATAGTAGAAAGAAGAAATGCACAAAGAGCGATCATTAATGGCCGGTTTCTCCAACATGATTAAGGTCAGTATAAATGTCAGCTCTTCGAAAAAGAGCTAAGAATTCCGATGTCACTGTCTTATTGCAGTGTAAAACTCGATTATTAGCTGTATATTAACTTCTTCTAATGTAACAAAATAGTAGAGAGGAGAGAATCGTAAAATACGACCATAAACCTGGTAGCAGTTTCTATACTATAATGGTGAGATACGTAAAGCCCAACCGTAGGTCGCCGCAGGCGGCTTAATATTACACTGTAAAGGACAATTGATTAAACCGTATACTTATTCTTATGAAGGAGGCATAAGGGACGTGCGAAGAGTCACGTGTTCACCCAATGGCAACTCATAAATATCAATAAGGTTTGAAATTAAGATGTCAGTGCAAACCATTAGTTGGGTTCGCAAATTATCTTTAGAGACATACACATGTTATTTGTAAATCATTCAACTGAAATTTGCAAAATAGTTTGTTCAGTTTATTCAAAAAACATTTGAAACTTGACAGCGCGACGTTTCAAATTTACTTGACAGTCGAAGGATCTTCCTGCCCTAACAGACATTATGCAATACAATATGGATGCTTATTCAATCTCTACTAAGTTTAAACCATTTTCTTTTCATTTCGCTGATAAAAGAGTAAAAATGAATTTGAAGCTCTAAGTAGATTCTCCCTTCCCCTAACTATCATACGGAAGGTTCAGTTCAGCGAGCTGCGCCTGGAAAACTGAGTTTTCACGTATACGGGAGTCAAGTTTTGTTGTACTAAACGACGTAAATCAATTCCAAGTTATAATTAGTGCGAACTTGTAAACTCTGACACGACACAGTTAATAGGTTTGCACTTACGAATTTTGTCAACACGGAAGTTGTTATAAGAATAATGTAAATTTGGAAGAGTTGAAATCAAGCAAATTGGCGGTTTAGTTTCTTTCTAGCTTTAGAATTACGATTATATTATTTGTTACTATTATGCAAATCGAGGTCCAGCTTTCTTGCTTTATTTAGAAGCTATGGAATTTTCCTTTTATTTACAAAAAGAAATACACGAAATGGTTCTTAAACTTTCCATTTATTTAAATAAACCTCAACTGAGGAATTTAACATTCAATACCATTGAACAAAACGGAACTCCGTGTTTTAAAGAGACAATCTTTTCGTAGAAATAGTGTTGGAAGTCGCCAATAAATTTTCTTGTAGCACCCAAAGAAAAAGCGAGCATGCAATGGAACAATACAACGCGCGAGAGTTATCCTTCGAAGGAAGAGAACAAAACATCGTGCCGAGTAGAAAGCAGGAAACCGTTGCGCGCTTATATTTACTCTCTTATATAGTGGTTTATGGACTCGAAGAGAACGACGGGAATTATAACCTCGTGCATCTCCAGTATCGGTTCTTTAATTGATTCAGCAAAATGCACCATTAGAGAGCAGTTAGCTTTGTGTGGAGGTTGCTGATGTATGGTTCAGGTTGTTTTTTTTTTGTTTTTTCAATAGCCATAATTGCCGGGTACACACTAATATCCTAACCGATAATTATAGATTACGTTGTATTGTATGGTTAGTTCATAAACGGATATTTATTTAAGATACATGGAAAAATTGAAATAAAACAGAAGAATTCTTTGTTTCGTTTGTTAACAACAGTAAACAGAAAAAAACTAAAATTAACGCAGTCTTTTATTTAAAATTCCCAGAAGGAACGTCGTTCATGCTCTTGACATCTTAATTTCATTTAAACTTGGCCGAGGAACTTTTATCTCAAGAATTTAAGAAATTTGTACGGACCGACCTTTTTGTGCCCTTTTCAAGCAGATTATGCGAATGAGGATATAAAACTTGAAAAAGTCCTTGTTCTGACACGGTTATTAATTTAATAAAAAAAGACAAAATCCGTTAGGTGTCGATATAAAGCATCACTAGGCTAAATCCTTGTCCATCTCGAGAGATAAATTTCACTGGACGACTATCATTTTGGTATACAATTTAGAAAATTGTCATAATAAAAGAGAGCCATGAATATGTAATAAGAAATTTCTTATCGGTCATGTTCATCCCAACCAATAAAGTACGTTAATGCGACAATATTACTCTCGGCACTTTTTTATAAATATGTCATAAATTTCCAGATTTCTTTCTGGTTACAAAAAGCCGACAATTCTTACATTTTGGTGCTTAACAGAAATGACGAAGAAAAAAAAAGAAAACAGGTCCGTATAATTTATTCTGGAAAAAGAATTTTTTTCGACATTTCAAACAAGAGAAAATAGAGGTTGTCAGGTTGTTGTTCACCAAGAAATATATGGGCGTACTGAAATTTAAAGAACCAGTGGCAATTAATTTCGTATTAATAGGGTAATAATTCAGTAAATGGCTCTGCCGTAAAATAATTACGCGTTTAAAGAGCATTAAGCTTGGAAAACAGTCGGTATACGGTACCCATAAAAACATAATATCTTTCTCTGTGTGTTGCAACTGCAATGGAGATACTTTTATAAACTCACGTGCGCATTAAAAATATTTACACGTATGACCACTTGTAACGAAACGGCTCGTTGTTATTGCGGGCAATACAAGAAGCACATAATAAAAGACGCGAAAAATGCTTTCCTTCATACTTCAAATACTTTTGCAGAACGATCAAGAGATAATTGGCAAAACTTTCGTGTTTGTATTTTGCAGGTAAATACGAGACAAAAATTTAAAAAAATCAAATAGCAAAAAGCTCTATGGAAATATAGTTGCAGATGCAACAGTTAGTTGGTGGCACGCGTCGTGTCGGGTGCGACCTGTGCCCTTTGGCTTTTCGCGACCCCAGTAAACAGTGCGTGCTCGACAAGGGGCACGTGTCATTATTTTCATTGACATACTGATGTACAATTTCTTCCTGATGTCAAATTTTTGACACCACTATACTACTATTTACTATATCTCACTCCTAATGTCGATAAACCGAACCTAATTGACCCTGCACAGTTCAAGTTCGCGAACTCTTTGTTAAAAGGACACATACCAAATTCATTCATAATAGGATTTTGTTTATGTGTGGTTTGTGTTATTTAGATAATTGCATTAACACATACAAATTACATCAATCTTTTTTAGTTTTGAAAAAATTTTTTTGAAGAATTCACATTCATTGTTTCAGGCTGCATATTAAGGAAATTCTTGTTATAATTGTCTTATTACAGTGAACAAATGCCAATAATTCGCATAATTCAGACCTTGAAATACATAATTATACATAAGAAGGTACATCATGATATAGTAACACTAGAAACCTGGAATATCTAGATAAAAATACCTTTTTCGTCAAACCTAAATAAAAGCCCAAACTCAAATATTCATTATTCAGCACTTTCTATTTTATCTTGATAACTACCAAAGTTTCTTTTGAGAAGGGGAGGGGGGAACAAAAACGAATCTAATCAAAGTTACACTTTCTATAAATGACTCGAATATCTAGTCATTTTGACAATTTTCAAAATCTTGGTGCATTTTCCAATTTGCTATTATACTCAAACTTCTTGATTTCGAGCACTAAGGTCCAGAAAATTTTTTCGGGCTGTCGTTGCCTAGAGGCAAGAAGGATACTATTGCATTGTCCCTATTGGAACTCATTGTGATCATATATCCAATCGAAAATTAGTGTTTGCTAATAAATCTAAGTTTATAACCGAATTAGGTCCAGGGAGCCACACTTGCCCCTTCTAGTCTGCACAAAGCACGAACTCGTTCTTCAATCATTTGCAAAACGATTTCTCAAGTAGAAGAATTCAAATTGCTAAAATGCTGACATAAATCTTAAGTTTTGCAAAGTAACGTTCAAAATCGTTTCTAAGACAGTTTGTACAAGTCTTCAATACTATTTCAATCATGTTCTTGCCCATAAATCTCACATTACTTGAAATTTAGAATTTTTAAGTTTTTAAACTGCAATATGTATAGAAATCAGTTATTTCTAAGTTTCTACCTTTCAAAGCAGCGGTCTTAAATGCATCTGCGACATAAGAAGAAATACTGAAAAGCAGGACAGCAGACAGTCGTGTATGGCAGCGCCTCGAAAGATATCTCGTAAGCAAAACCATCAGGAGAACACGAGTTGCGTTTAAACCGGTGGCAACAGTCTAGCTTTTAAGGTAGGACGTCCGTCGAAAAGAAAGAAAAGCAATAAAGAGTGAACCATAGAAAGATATAAAAATACCAAGAAAGTGGGGAGACCATAAACAGAGAAGAAAAATAGTAAAAACAAAACATTAAAAAAAAATGAAAAACAAATAAATTGAGATATGAATAAACCAAAAATTAGTTGCAGGAAAAAATGATGAAAGAATAAAAATACATGCAAGGTCAATTAGAAATGACAAAGGTAAAAAACTTACAAACGAGGAGAAAGAAGATACAGAAAATGGAATAATGAAAACAAATAGTAAAAGAGAAGGAAAGAAAGAAAATAACAGCAAATTCCAAAAACAAAATAGACCCTGTAACGAAACAGAGAAGAAAGAGGTTGAATAGCAAAGAGAAAAAAGTGAAGAAATAGAAAAGAAAAAAAAGGATAAGCTGCCACAGTCAGTGTCGCCATGTTTGTAAGTGATATCGAGTATTTTACTACAACTGTTTCAAATAATCCATTTTGAATATCTGGATTTGAATAGCTATGTTAGGCACTAGAATTTAGTATTTTTTGGTTTTCTATTTCTATTAAAAATCCCCCACTAGAGTCAAATACCCCAATGAGCAAGCCTCTCTCAGAAAAATTCCTTCGAAAGGATCAACAGAAGGCTAAGTCTGAAAAAGCGAATGAAGAGCAAAGCTTGAAGTTTCAGAATAAAGGTCCTTGATACATCACGAAGGCTATTAAAGAGTGAAAGCCTAATGTGGACCTGTTTGAAGACAAAACTTAATATGTCAGGAAGTAGAGCTTCATTGTTGGTGACCTTCGGTGTACCGTTTAGAGGTGGAACCCAATCGGTTTTGTACGCGAATCCTTCTAGAAGATCAATGGACGGCAAAAGCTGACGTTTTAAGGCAGAATTCTATCAGTCCTCTGGCACGGAAGGTAAGCCATCTAGGAAGTTTCATTTCAAGGTAAAACCCAATCAGTTTCTGTCATGAATCCATATTGAGAAGATGCATGCAAGTTAAACAAATAAAATAAAGTCATTTTATTGGGAATAGCTCTCTTAAGAACATTCATAGAAAGCAACACCTTTCAGTTTCAGCAGCAAGGTTAATAAAAGGTGAAGTCCAAGATGCGGAATGGACAGCAAAGTTCAACTTTTCAAGGATAAGTTTTGTCAATATCCTCACATACATGGATGCTTTAAGAAGGCAAAGACCTAATATAGCCTACCAGAGGTAGCCTGCTTAATGACAGAATCAGTTCCCTCAAAAAGATCACTGGAAGGCAAAACTCGACCGATCTACCATTGAACATAGTTCCCCCATGAAGACTGATAGAGAGCAAACACGTTTTAGTTTCTGTGCAAAATAGATCCCTCGAGAAGGTTAATAGCGGTGTTTCGTTCGAATTCAAAACCAGATACTTCAGCAAACGTAGCTTCCTCCAAACAGTCAATTAAAGGAAACAATCGACTGTGAGGCACCTACGAAGTCTCCTTTCCGTGCATGAATCTCTTGGGTATGCACGTAGCTCTAACAAGAAGACTGATGGATAAGAAAGCCGTTTCCGGGTATAGATTCCCGAGAAGGTTTATAAAAAGTAAATGGAAAACCCAACTTTTCAGTAAAAAGTTTAATGGAAATGGTAAACAGAAGACAGTCTGATTGTACACTACCGCAATTGACCTATTTAATGACAAAATCAGGTACATCAGCAAGCTACTTCCCTCAGAAAGGTCAATAGCAGACGAAGTTCGACTAAAGGCAACCTTCAAGGTGAAAGTTTCCGTGCATGAATTCCTCGATTCCCGAGAAGGTTAACAGAGAGTGAAGTTCAAGAAAGTGAATGGAGGGCAAGACTCGACTTTTCAGTAGAAAGTTTGATGGAAATGGTAAACAAAAGACAGCCTGACTGTGCACCACCGTAATCGACCTATTTAATGACAAAATCAGGTACATCAGCAAGCTACTTCCCTTAAAAAGGTCAGTAGCAGACGAAGCTCGACTAAAAGCAACCTTCAAGGCGAAAGTTTCCGTGCATGAATTCCTCAAGAAGATAGATGCAGGACTCATAAATAAATAGATCACAGCTAGAACTTTCGAGAAGGTTAATAGAGGAAGAGATTCGGAAAAACAAAAAAAATCAGGGCAAAGTTCGTTCAGTTTCTTTGAATAGATAGATACTTTGAGAAGGTAAATACAAGGTAAAGGTCAATTGTGGGCCACCGCATATCTCACTCAAGAAAACTTATAAAGAGGAAAGTTGCTTGAGTTTCCGTGCACAAATGTTCCGAGAGGGCCAATAGGATCAAGTCCAAGAAGATAAATAGAAAGGAGGCAAAGTTCGACATCTCAGAGCAAAGTTCGATCAGTTTTCTCGCATCTACCTTTTAGAGGAGGAATCCAGAGATTTCAGCAAGCGTAGTTCCCTAAAAGGGTTAAAGCGTAAGCTCGATTTTAGTCACCTATGGTGTCCCCTTAATATCATAGGAGGATAAATAAATAAAATGAAATTCGATCTGTTTCAACAATATTATTAAAGATCCAAAACTGTTTGAGATTCCGCGAACAGATTTCTTGAGAAGGTGAATGGAGAGCTAAGTCAGATGATTTAGGACAGAATTCGATTAGTTTTCTCGCATTGTTTGAAGACGAAGCCAGATGTCAGCAAGTGTAGGAAGAGTACCTAGAAAACTCCAATGGAAGGCAAAACTTGAAAGATCCGTCAAGAAGGTTAATGGAGAGCGAAGTCCAGGTAACTGAATGGTTGGCAAAACCCGATGTTTCAAGCCAAGATCGGCAGGGTAAATTTGATTATCTTATTGAAAACAAGACTTTGCTTTAGTAGTGATTGTCTATATGCGTGTTTATCTTCAGTTACTAGTACGTATAATTAAGTACAAGTTTTATTTATAGTTTATATATCTTAAAAAGAATGGAACAAGAATGCGATAATCAGAAAACTGAAAAAAAATTGTCAATATGTATAAAATGTTATCACCACATGCCAAATAAAAAAAGAAGTAACAAATCAACCATAATATTTTGCAATAGGCTATTAAAAGAAATTATAGATAAAAAGAATAGCAACAAACCAATAAAAATTAAATTTCAAGATAATAAACTCTCATCACATCAAGGGCATTTACTTTTAATATTTTCATTGCTTCTTTTTTATTGTAGTAAATAATTTCCACCATAATAAGAACAAGTAACTGAAAGAAGTTATTATACCTATTATTATGATTATTAGCCAAAAATAGTTTCCAACTACAAATATGAAAATATTTCTAGTAATAAATAATAATGGTCGGTCGGCACAAATTTGTGTAGCTTTTAAGGAATTCAGTGCTCGCTAGATTTGTTATCATCAAAAGAAAAGTATTATTAAAGCCTACGTTAAAAGATGACACACAAAAAGAATTTAAGCACATCTTTTTTTATTTGAGTAGTTAATTATAATAACAGTAAAAAAGAATTCAGACACACTACCGGCTACTCCCAAATATAGCAACGCTCGTAATTTGTTAAATTTAAGTGTTGTTGTAGTTTTTTATTGGACATTTCGGGTACAAAAAGTTTTTGTTGTTATTGCGCCATGATGTTTAGATATGTGTATTTAACAAGTTTATTTATGTTCGGAAGAGATTTCTATTTTACTTGTCAGAAATATTTGACTATTAAAACTTTTAAAAAATTAATAACTTCATATACTACAGAGATAAATGACTACGAAATATTCGTTACTTCATTATCTTGTCGATAGAAATAACCAAGACATTTATTGGATATTAAAAATTTGTTTTTTATTATATAAGTATAAAAAAGCTACTGTAATAAGATATATTTTCAATTTTGTTTGTTTCTAATTAAATAATATTATCAATAGAAGAACTAAAAATGTTAATTTTCCTAGTTAGTCCAACCTACATACGCATGCACTTAATTTGATTAAAGCTGGCTTTAAGCTGTTTGTTTGCACACAGATACCCACTGCATTATGTTATTTTGTTGTTTTATTAAAATTAGAGAGGGAGTGAAGTGGCATCGTATTTTCTGAAATATCACTCTTTTATTTTTTTATTTTTTTTTTTGAAAGTAAAACGAGGAAAAGGACAATACGAGATATCGTCAATAATAAATGGGAATTTCACATTTAACCCACATAATCCAAATAATGCACTTATTGTATACCGCAAAACATGTCCTGTTGATTCTCTTAAATATTTTGATTAGACGTACTTGTAAAATAAAATTGACGTTTCTATAAATTTTATATTAAAGCGAGGTTATTAATAAATATTCCCTCAACCTAAAAGCACACTTTAAAAATAAAAAGCAAAATCATTAATTTTATTTATTATATTATAAGTATCGCGTTGGATTTTCTCACGTTCAATGATTCGAAAAAGAAAAATTGTTCAGTATAATGAGACTAAACGTTTTATTCGTAGCAAGACATTTTTCGAGATTGAATCTTGAACCGGAACCAAGAAACAGATACAGCTCTATTGAAGACAAATTGTGTGCTTGTCAAACTATCTATAATCGTAACTTTAATACACAATAGGCGATACAAATACAAATAAAGGCTTACAATAAAATAAAATATTTTCTACAACGCCTTGTGGAACAACGGCACGAACTGCAGCCATCTATCTGTTTGTATTTTATTTCACTGCATTCGATTCTTTTCACCGTATAAAGATTAGATAAAATTTACTTTCAATATAAAGAAGTGTAAGTAGAGATATTTTAGGATTAGAAAAAAGTCTTCAACAATTATAAACATCTTAGTTGTAAAATCACTTCACATCTTGCATTTTCAAGATATTTTCTTGCACGGTTAGGTAAATAATTCTAATGGTTGTTTGGCAAAAAACAATCTAGCCAAAATCAAATAGAATGACGTTGAATGTTTCGTCACCAATGATGAATCCGAATAATTGACGTCATAAGGACGTCATTTTTCTGTTTCTCACATAATTGAATATGACGTGATGCGTTTCTAAAAAATTACATCTTCTAGTATGGTGTCAAAAGATGTCTGTTTCCCCATTAATTAACCTCCTGTCCCGACTTAATGTAACGTTTACAATCTGTGACACTTTGACGGTTTTTCAAACATAACTGACGACCAATAAATCACGTAAATTGGACACCACACTGCTTTCCTAAACATTTCGGCTTGTTTTCCGATTATAGAATCAAGACAGAGCAGATTCTCTTGCAACTTCAACGAATGATACTGTAACAGAGATCTAGATCAATGAAGTAACCGAGACATTCTCAGATATTACAATTACAAGTAAAAAAAGGACGAATTCATTAAGAACTATTTGCTTTGCAATTCAAGCGAAAACGAGGCGCTTCATACTAATAATCTTCGATGCTGATTTTACAGTGCGTCACTGACCACGGTCAGAATGGCTGTTTTGTTAAGCGTCCGGGAGAGTGCTGACGTCAGTAGTTTCCTCTGTGCTTACTTTTCATTCTGTTCTTGAGGGAGCGCTATCCAGCCGGTATAGATGTTGGGTTTGCACAGCCGCCCGACGCACGTCTTTGCCCTTCTCTTTCGTGCTCTCTTGGAATATCCACGTTTCAAATCCTTGCCGAAACGCCTTATTAGTAGCTAATTTTAGAAAAGTTTATTACTACCAGCCGCCACCTATTTTCACTTCCAAGCGCACCTTTGTATAGGTATGGTCTTGAAAAGCCGTTTGTGTCAACTAACCATATTTACGCAACCAAATACGAGCTTCTACACCGACATCTACAAGTAAAACCAATAACTGCCTATCCCCAGGCCGTGCTCCTCATCAAGATCAGCAAAACGCCAGCAGCCATCCTATCAACACTAATCATCTAGCAACTAGAACAGAAGAGCGCGTTACATCATAAGCTAAGGCCTCTAGAGCGATCCTGTCCGTGCATAAGTCCTACATCAAGTCTTGCCATCACTCTGGCCAGAGTGAGAACTTAAATGGTCTTCAGTCAGAATGGCACGAAATATAAAATAGATCGTCGTGCCTAAAGCCGAAAACTTCAAAAATATTACACCATCTAGTTATACGAAATTTCAGTTACGCGTAGTATCCGTTCGGTGCAGACGTCGGCAGTGGTCCCTCCCGGTTCCCAACCAGTGTATTACTTCGTTCTGGGAAGCGAAAGCCCAGTAGTGGCGCCGCCCTTCCAGTCGGGGTACTCTGCGTTTGTGGATGGACGCAGACCCCCGGAGCCGGTGTCTCTTTTCCACCCGCCGTTGCCTAGGGGGAGGGGCGCGACTATTGGCGCGGGTGTTTGATTTCCCGTGCTCTCCTGGGTGTACGTGCTCTGAACGCGTTTACGACCCCGAAGTCCCCATTACCACTGTCACCGTCTATTCCTAGCGGCCGCTACCGAGCTCACCCCCTACACCGAGCAAGTAGGGGTGTGGCTCTGAAAACTATTTGTATGTCGTACCACCACCAGTTTCGCGAGTGTAAGTCCCCCGCGACAGCCGATAGATATCTAACCATATCGCGGGCCTAACATCGACTTTCTTCACGTCACTACTTCAGCTCAATATCATCGCACGGCATGGGGGCACCAAACGAACAACTTCAACTTCAGTTTACATAGGGGTCAATGACTTCCAATACAACAACTCGCTCAGACGTTACTCTTAGGCCGCCCCAACATCCCAAAGCGGCCCTACCACATCCAGCGCCGACCAACCATTCATCTGAAGAAGCCCTTTTCATCGTCCAACAGTATTTTCTACAAGCCACACACCCCGCCTACACTTCAGGTACATACACCATTTAATAACATCAACGCCAAACGCTGCCCAGCTCACCCTCTCACCAACACCAGCGATAGTACCGGACGCCGCCACCACTCCATGCTGCCAACGGCCCTCCTCGTGACACTGCAAACTAGGAATCACGAGGTTAACATCCATCCGACTTCAACGGCTAGTCGAGTACCGATGGATGTCCCCTGCCTCGCTCTCCAATAATATATGCCATCCTCAGGCTGAAGAAGTCCCATAGGGGGACTTATAACGGCCTCCCGACTGCAGCGGGAAATTAACATCGACATCACATCATACAAAATCTACATGTCCACTACTTCATGGAATAACAGACTTCTTTGAAATCGTTCATTGTCCCAGTATTTCCACATAGGGCAATATCAAGTATAAATAAAAGAAATAAAATCTAAACTAGTTTTCCAGCTTTTCAGTAAGAAATGTGAGACGAAATGACGTTAAAGTCTGAATCTCAATCGTTATGGTGGATCAACAGGTTTTTATTTTATGAACAGAAATTCCTGTGAGAATGTTCAAAAACACGTTTCTGTTCAAGGCCCTGTAGAGGAAGTAACAACAAAAGAAACACAAATTGTCCAAGCTGATTCCAAAGCAGTGGTGAGGGGTCAGAAGTCTTCTACCTGTTAGAAAAAAAGATGTTTTGCATCCGAGCTGACCGAAACTAACTAAATACTATTAAGTGTGAACGGAAATTTCCAGATGACTGAAATCACTTGGTTGCGTTGCAAGCATTTATAGATAAAAGGTCATCAGATAATGTTAGCAGTGTTGACACTCTCAGACTTTTTGAATTTTAATTTCGCCTACCTTTATTCAGCGCATAACTTGCGCAGTCATCTGATTGATTGTGGATAGTTTCTTTGCTAAAAAGTACTGAATCTTAGTATGTTTCATCAGAAACTTATAGCGGAAAATAGTTTAATTCCACTATTTCTCTTTGGAATGACACTCAAAGGTTTTTGTATCGATTTTTAGTAGATAATCAAAACTGAGATTTTGGTTCAGTTTTGCAGCGCACGTGACCGTTTCAATAAATTTACTTGTCATCGATTCCAAGTAGATAAGCTTGATTTCAGTATGTCTTGGTATTTCCAATGGAATTAAGAACATCATTCAGGATATCTTAAACCGAATCTGCTTAGAATATAAATATCAGTTCTGATTCGTGCATTCATTGTTGTTTCACAGTCGTGTCAATGAAGTGAAACTGCTACTCTTTAAGTTCGTAAGTAGAAGTCTAAAACAAGCATTTTGATTTTGGTATGCATTAGCAACATTTTACCTGACCTGGCGTTGGATTTAGTGTTCTTCGAGTGAACTGACCAATAGAATTAAATAAAAATTAAATTCTAGAAATCAATAGCTCTAAACCAAAACAATGCAGTTTGTTTGAACTACCCCAAACCCAATACATTCCTACGGTTTGTATCAACTGTGCTCAATGTTGAAAAATCTAATACGAACTTGATGATTTAGTTTTGTTAAGGAAAAATCAAATTCCTACAGAGTTTAATAATTAGATAGTAACGTTACCACATTTTCCTAAGTTTAATGCAAGTTAAAAATTCCACACATGAGCAGGATAAATATATTTATCAAATTATGCTGCGCAGTCTACCATCCATGAAATTAATAAAAGAACATTCTATGTATGTTGTACATCGGTAATCGATCCAAGTGAAGGTGTGGCTTGCTGCATACATAATTATAAAGTTGCATTCTGCATTTTTCTATACTGGCATCTTATTTACCTTTCGAGTTGACTGATTATTTAATGTACGTATCTTCAACAGTCATAAAAGGAAATTTTTACGACAAATTTTGTGTGACTATGCATAATAAAAGCATAAAATTGTAATTTAGAAGAGTATTTTGACTTTTTAAAAAGACGTTACAAATTATGAAAAGGAAATATTGAACTTTTTATTTTTTAAAAAAATTAAGCATGAAGTGGTATGTAATAACGCTCATCATGAGAATTGCCTTGTCACGTTTTATTGTTTTATACGGCGCATCGTCGGACTATCATAACTATAATTTGCGGACAAAAATTCTATCGCAAACATAAACTAATTGAGTGCTTACTACGGTGACTTGTGATTAAGTTCATATTTTAATGTAATTTACTATATATACCCCCACAATCAAATGCACAAGAGTCGTTTCGATTACTAAACCATAGGGTGTTGGTACCAGTTGGACAAGTGAATCTTCGAAACGTATCTATGTAATTTTCTGCAAGACACGAGTGGTCGTTCCGGTTAATTTTTTTATCTTCACAACGTGCCGGAGTTAGGTGCATTATCCGCATCACCATGCCGATACAGGTTGTGCATCTAATATGCAGTTATTCCCACACCTTCATGAATGCTATGGGTAAAGGTACACCGATCGACTCGTAAAATGACACAAGTTAATTATGTTTGTGCTTGTGCAACATCGGCGATGACATTAACAGAAAAAAATAAATAAAAGATTCGTTTATAAAAATAATATTGAAAACTCGGTAGCTCGATGTTTCGATTGTGCAAATATCGAGAAGTGTATAAAGCAAATATAAAATAGTATCAAGATGAATATCTGCTGAAATACAATAAACACTGAAACATTCTTTAAAGGTGCGAGGCGGTTTGGCGTGACTTCTTAAAGCTCTGGCTATGTTCGCGATTTTACAGATGGTAGCTCGAACAATAACATGTATCAGTCTGGAAATATATTCCAATAAATTACACTATCCTCGTGGCTTGTATTATAGAGATGTAATGTCCAGATTCGGATTACATTATATAATTCTCATTTTTTTCTGTTTTATTTCATTTTTAACTATCGTCTCCGTAACCTGTCTAGATTGACTCATTTCAAGTGTAAGATTGATCATATAAAATTGAACAGTTAAATCAAACTTGTACATGTAATAAATTTGGTTACAATTTCCAAAACGTAGCCTGGGAAAACAAAATTAAATGTCTTTAACTAATTTACTCACTCACTCCTGTGACGTCACAAGTCTTTGACGATATGACAACGCTGAAAACTGGAGTGCTGTCGGTATTATAGGAAGCGCTTAGAAGTTTGAATTTTATTGTTGAGGTTATGCGGTATTATGTTATTATATATATTATATATTATATTTACAACTTTTTATACAAATACGCTAACCACTAAATCACAAAACAATAGTCAATAATAGACGTAAGAAATCAGATAATTATATTATCTTTGGTTGAAATCGACAAAGCGGAGAAACCCGACAACTAACGAATGACAGCAAAGACACAACAACGCGATTGCGACGTTGTCAGCTTTACTATTTGTACAGACCGTCTACCGACGAACTGTGACGTCACTAGTAAAGAAAAATTATTTTATTTCCTTATAACTCTTTAGTTATCATATTACGGAAAAAATTGTTAATGGATATTAACTATATATTCTGTCTAGAATGATAGTATCTGTTTAGATTTCAATAAATCCATTTTAGGAAACGACCCCAAAAAGCTGATCCGATTACGATTTTAAGCGATTTCGGTGCTGCATAGCAAAATATTCGAAACTTTATGGGAAACTTTCAATGCTCAAAATTCGAAGCTTTGCTGTCCGCTTGTCTTTTAGATTGACACTGACATGCAAGAAATGTCACGATTTATTGATTTCTTTATGTTTTCATCTCACCACCTATCCTTATATTCCCAGGGCAGATTCATAGCGTTTGAACATAGAAAAATTAGTTTGCAATTGTTCTTTATGATCAAACCAAAAAAAAAGTGGAGTAGTTCTAATACTCAATATACGTCGGCAAAGCGTTTCAAAACAGCTTTAGAAAGAGGCCGATTACTCACGAGAGAAACACAAGGATATGGTTACAAAAATATCGCAGGTGCCTTTTGTTACTGATAAAAAATTCTTCCCACCAACAAAAAGCTTTTCACGGTAGAGCAGCAGCACAATCTTCAAAACTATAGTTAATCGGTTGAAGCTCTTCGAACATTAGCTACCATTGATGCCCCAAAATTCTTCAATCTGCCATGCTGGTCTCGGACGGAGTGAGATAATCAATTGAGAATTGCTGATATTCTGCCTTGGTCAAGCAACCAGCCACTAGGGCGTATAGTTTTCATATAGAATCTATGATAGTCTATCCTTTTTTTGATCTCCATGTTGCTATTCATTTTTTGTTCTATCTTCTCATTTTTATTATTTATTTTGTTTCAAAATGTCAAACAAGCGTACAATGAAGTTTCTTTGCTATGAACCAGAAAACATTTATTTAAGTGAGTTTGTATGGAAATTCCCGAACTGTTTCAGAAACAATCAAGATATTCTTAACAAGCCGAATCGTAGTAGTATGTGGAAAGACTGCAGATTTGTGTAGAGTTTGTCGACCATAGTACATAATTCAAAATTTCTAATGGAAAACAAAATTGTTTTGAGAAACAGTCGAACAAGAGCTTGGACTCAAGCTCCAAAAAGTCCAATTGCTCTCGAGAAAAAAGAACTATGCTATTACAAAGATGCCAAAAACAGAAAAGCTCTCATGTTTCTCCAATACCGCTAAAGTTATCAATCTGTCACGGTTTCTGTATTGAAACTAAAAGACGCATATCTGATCAAACTGTAGTAATAAAACAAAGCTGTTTAAGTAAACGCAAACACAGGTTGTGATAATTCTTAGTTTTCTTTTCGATTGTGCATTTAATGCTTTAATGTAATGATACGGCATGTTTTTTAAGTAAGTACCGTTTTGGAATTTCACCGCTGCAGCGCTGAGGGCAGTGATCCGCGCATGTGCACTGTCTACCTACATCTGTTGGCAAACGACAGCCGCCATTACGGCAACAATCGAGCGTGTTTATATTATTTAGTGCGTATTTGAAATGCCTCCACCGATTGTGAAGTACGCTCTGTAATTCGTTTTCTCAGTGCTAAAGGTGTGAAAGCAATTGAAATTCACCGTAACATTTGTGAAGTGTACGAACAAAACATTATAAATGATGGAATGGTACGCAAATGGGTAAGAGCTTTCAAAGATGGCCAAAAGAGTGGGCGGCCATCAGTGGTCAGTGATTTGTTGCAGAAAGTCGATGAAAAAGTGAAAATGAACAGACGCTTCACGATTTCTGCGTTATCAGAAGAATTCCCTCAAGTTTCACTAAGTGTTCTGTATGAAATTGTTACCGAACGTTTAAACTATCGAAAATTGTGCTCACGATGGGTACCAAACGTTTAGGCAGTGCCTTGTCTTTCCTCGAGCATTACGATGCTGAAGGTGACAATTTTTTAAGCCAAATTGTCACAGGCGATGAAACATGGGTGGCCTACGTTACACCTGAATCAAAACAACAATCAATGGAATGGCGGCATTCAACATCGCCCACGAAAGTGAAGTTTAAGCAGACAATCATGTGTACCGTGTTTTGGGACAGGAAAGGGGTGTTGCTTGTTGATTTTTTGTCTCGTGGTGACACAATAAATTCCGTAACATACTGTGAGACCTTAAAAAAATTGCGTCGTGCAATTCAGAACAAAAGACGAGGAATGCTGAGTAAAGGGATCGTTTTGCTGCACGACAATGCCCGTCCACATGCAGCCAATCGAACTCAAGATCTCATCGCATCATTTGGTTGGGAACAATTCGATCATCCTCCATACAGCCCCGATCTAGCACCTAGTGACTACCACGTGTTTTTGCAACTGAAGAAGCATCTTGGAGGTCAGCGCCATGATGACGGCGAAAGCATCAAAACAACCGTGTTGCAGTGGCTGTCAAATCAGGCAGCAACTTTCTATGACGACGGTATACAAACACTTGTTGTTCGATATGATAAGTGCCTTAATATTGGCGGAAATTATGTGGAAAAGTAGATTAGAGTGTGGACTTTCACGTAAAAATAAAATTGTTGCAAAAAGTTTACATGTTTTTTTTATACCTCAAAACGGTACTTACTTAAAGTATATGCCTCGTAGATCAGATGATGAATCGACAGGAAGATATCCCCGTACAAAATTGTCTTTATGTAGCAAAATGTTTTATAAGTAACGAATCAACCGTAGTTAATTATGTCCTTTACAGTGCCAATGATGGTATTGAGCAGACCTGATTGATACAATGGCAGTGTATAAGTTACATTATGACGTTTGTTTACTTTGCAAGGAGAAAATGGTGAAAAAGTGCTTGTCAGAACCACAACACTGGCTGAGTTTTGGGTAGATTGTAGACTAGAGATGATTTAGCTTTATTGATTCTGACCTGCAAACTATAAAACCTGGACATTCAGACTTTGATGTGATCTTGTTTCTCGTTTCGCCATGGTAGACGGTGATGTCTGCCATTACGCTCATTAAAAATGATGATATTAAAGAGCACCCAATCATATTAAAGAAGGGCAGTGTGTGAGTTACATTATGATGTTTGTTTACTTTGCAAGGAGAAAATGGTGAAAAAGTGCTTGTCCGAATCACAACTCTGGCTGAGTTTTGGGTAGATTGTAGACTATAGATGATTTAGCCTTATTGATTCTAACCTGCAAACCATGAAAGATGGGCATTCAAACTTTGATGTGATCTTGTTTCTCGTTTTGCCATGCTAGATGGTGGTGTCTGCCATTATCTTCATCAAAAAAGATGATATTAAAGAATAGAACTTTTTGACTTTTTTATGTAAAAAATTTAAATGTTCAGTGACACAATCCGTCAATTTGATCTAAAGACTCAGAGTCTTCAAAGGTTATGGTATTTAAATGCAAAGTCAATACAGGCCATTCATTGTTTTGGTAAGTGATACTACGTTTGTTTTAAAAGCCCACTTGTATTTTGTTTTTAACTCACCGGAATTGCTATCTACCACCATAAGAAAAACCAAGTTCAATTATTGAGATGAATATGTCTTTATGGTCATTGATATATTTACATATGTAGGCAAAAACAAACTGAATTCTGTTCGGCATGATTCAGTAAGAAAAGTTTGCACACCTGAAGTGATAGTCTTAATGATTTTGAGAAAAGTTCGTGTGAAAGTAATATCCAGTTGTCAATAGCTTTGAATGTCTTATTGTTAAGAGTCTGGGCGTATGGAATTCTTAAACTTCCTTCTCTATAACACATTTACAGACAAATACTGAGAAATAGAAGAAAGAGGATCAATTAGAGAGTGAAAAATGGTAATAAGCTAAATGAGAATAGTCAAGAACAAAAAGTCACTAAATAAGTTTCCTTCCTTTTTAGTCTATAACAGAATTCTTTGAGTTTTCCAGGATTCACAAATTTCCCAGATTGTGGTCTTCACAATAAACTGAAGATTATCTGTAGATACGTAAAGCATCTTCTAGGTTATACTTCTAATCAGAGAGCAAGTTTTCGGAGTTTTCAAACAAATGAGTGAGCAGCGTTTTAATTCTTTCTTTGATGAATCTCATCGTTCAATAATTTCATGCTAAATGAATAATTTTGCAAAAATCTGAGTAATCATGATTTCAAATCAGAAACTTACTCTATCTTCTTATTCACCAGAAGGAACTTTCAAGCAAGGGTAGCAAGACACTAATCATATTTTAAACATTTTTTTAATGTCACAGGCTTACCATTTCATGATGTACCATACCTACCATCAATTCACACAATTTATGTAGCTGCAGGAGTTTTATGTTAACTTTATATCAGTCTCGCAATTATAAACGAACAAGAGTGGAATTGTTAATTTTATTGGAAAAAAAATTATAACTGTCAGAAAAAAAATTAATGGCTACAGTGAAAGGTACAGAGAATAAATCAACTTTGATGCTTCTTAATAATTTATCTATACAAATATTTGTATTTTAAGACTAATTAATTAATTTTATAATGAATAGATACTAAAAGCACGCAGCACCTCTGGAATGTAATTTCCATATTTTTGTCACTTTTATTATAAAAGAGATACAGTACCAAAACATTTTTATTGATAATGCGATATAAGTAAAAGTTATTTTTTTCATTGTACATAAAACATATTCAAATAACCAGGCGCGATATTTATTTAGTGATAAATAAAAGTTGCATTAATTTACACACCTATAAAGCTGTGATAGTAGATTTCACATGCAATAAATTTGTGCACAACAAGCCATCCTGTCTCATTAAAAAAAGTTAGATAGGTGTTTTGTGTGTGTAATATGCATGTGCGCGAACGGTTCGTATACATAATATATAAAATACACCAACTTTTTACATATTTTCGTTTACAACACGACAAGATACGCAACGGATGCTTCCGACGTCGACAGAAATTCCTCAACTGAAAATTAAAATATGTAATGCGATTCGCGATTTAAATTTTATAATTTCCGTTCTAACCAAAGCGGAAAAAACTTAACTAATAAAATTTTAAGGTTTACGACTTTCTATTTTTAAAACTCCACCACCGATAGGAAGGTTGAGAAATGCCTGTAGTTCTTTTCACGGACGTAATTGATATATTTAAAATATGTGACAGTAACAAAGTACCGAACTTTTTTTGAGGATATTATAAAAAATAACCCATTTTAAAATAAATGGCCCTTTTTCGACCAATATCCTCTCATATAACACGTTCTACTTCTATCCACTATTTCTGTTATGCAGATTCGCTTCTAAAGTAATAATACAGTGTGAAGTTTTGCTTTCAAGAAAATATTGCTTTTTGCGAAAATCATTTCAACAACTTAATTAAGATTGATTATAATTTATAATAAAAAAGAACAATTAGAACTTTATGTTAATTAAGTTAACGTTGGGTCATTAATTTTTCATGGTAGATATTTGTAAAAATTTAATTACCGTTTGAAATTTGCAAGGTTGAAATTAAAAAGCTCTGCAGCAAACATGAACCGAAAGCAGGTTAAAATGGACATACAGTAAAAGCATTTGTAACGCTCAACGATCCCGACTAGAAGATTGAAGTATTAATCATGGGTTACTGATATATTCCGGTATTTGACCAGGCTCGTCTTTCGACAAGGGAGAGAGATCCTATCCCTATAATCTATACGGTTCGTCTATCACTTATCAGCGAAACCCATAAAGGAAAAAGTTTACCCCCTAGATTCTCGTGTTATCAAAAAATTGATTATTAGACGTTAGATAACGAAAACATAATAAATTATAAAGAATAACCAGACATGATTAAATAAAACTCGCGAGAAGAAAGATTTATATTGGTACAATTGGCTGACTCACCTTAATTCTTCAAAAAGAAATTCCTCAGGCAAACATTTCACAGTGAGAATGTGGAATGCATTCCTAACCTCACTCGATGGTATAACTGAAAATAAATAAACTTGTAATTTATTTGTAAACTTTCAACATTTATTGTTATCATATTTATTTCGGATAGTTTTATTACTAAAACGAAAAATATCCCAAATTGACATTTAATATTTGAAAAATTCAAAATGTAATCTTAGGAATGCCTTCAAACTTTATGTGGGATCGTAAAGATCGGATGAGCACTAGAAAGCAATCTGCGAATAACAGAAAAAACTGGTTATTTACCTCAAACAGGGATAAAAATGCTATGTCACAATTATTCTACAACAATGTTTTTCATTTTGTTTGAATTTAACATTTTGATGAAGCAGTTTTCGAAACTTTATAAATCATAACAAATAACAATTAGGTAATTAGAAAAGAATTCGTAACGGTCAGACACTACTTATAGTACTACCGATACGTATTATTACCATTTATCAACTATATTCAAAAGAATCCTTGAAGGGTAGAAGAGTTTATGAATCATACGCGAGATTTCAATACAAATGGATATTCAGCAGGACACCTGGTCTAGTCACCTGTGACCTTAGAGTCGTGAAAATCAATAAATAGAGAAAATACAGCTGTCCCCAGCAGATATTTGTTATAAAACTTATAATACTGATTTAACTGACCATTACAATTCAATACTTTTTAACAAAATTTTTATTCACTTACTGTAGTGCATTAAAGAACAAAACAAGTCCAAATTTAGCAAATGTCCGTCTGTCTATTCTACCGATATGGTTGAAAAATGCCGCAGAACAAGTAATGTCTGAATTTTGGCAAACTGCCATCTCCAGGAGATTGCATCTAGATTAGCCTTTTTTTAGTTAAAAATGTGCAGAAGGAAAGGTTCGTGAATCTTCTCTTATTCTTTCCCAGAAATTCTTTATTTCAAAAATAAGAAGTCAAATTGAGAAGATATCCTTTTGGATTTTTACCGAAACAAAAAAAATAAGATGCAGAAACTACTTTAAGTGTTCGTCATACCTTCGTTTCAGAATGATCTGGCTTTGATAAAAATTCATCCAGTGCAAACGCTCGAGCTTATTCTCTACACCATTCAACAAACTCAAAACTGAAAACTCAAAAACGCCGACACAAAGTAAACAAAATTCTAAAACCTTCCTAGAACTGTTCTTGTCTTAAGAGCCTTTTGCGAATCATTACCTCCTAACCAGCTTGCTGTCATAAATTGTGGATGAATTGATAAGACTGAGCAACGATAACAATCTAGTATTTCAAAGTTTTCTAACTTTTTTCCAGCAGTCAAATATAGTCCATCCTGGTTATATTAGTCTTATCAGTAGATATCACAATCGGAGAGAATGGACAATGACGCTCGCGCCACCATGAGACTCAAAGCTACCTTTCTTCTGATTAGATAAGTAAGACACTAACCACAGTTCTTCAACGTCTTTAGTACACAACAAAGAAAACCAGTTAATCTATGACTTTAAGGTCCGATTAAGTTTTGAGTACCTCATGTATGTGTCCTCACGCGACACGCTAAATATCTAGCGTTGCCACCCAACAGAAACGATATCTTCCAAGTCTGAAAAGACCAATTTTCACACTTAAAGAAATTCCAAAAACGAAACGAAACGAAAAGTGTAAGACCTGCCTTACTATTCGAATAACGGAAATTCAAAAATACTCAAATCAGAGTATTCAATGGCTAAAACAACCTGAGATGATGAAGTTGTGCATTAAGGGTGATTTAACCAGGAAAGAGTACTTTTGCACGCGCTTACACCTGTTAGTCAGTACGAAATGGTAAGATTAGTTGCGGTTTCGACAACTTTGGGAACTTAGTGAGTATTTAGTTACAAAACAGATGAACTCCTTCTTTGTTTCCAATATTAATTAACATCGCAAAGAGGTTATTTCAAATTGACTTTCATTAGCATTTCTTGGTTTCTCAAAATTTAAAAAAAATCCCCACATGTAAAACCTTTCAAACTTTTAGTGTTTAGTGCCCTTTCTGAGCTTATGAAGTGTCTATTATTTGATAATCCCCAACTCTACAGGTTTACCTAGAAGTAGGATTTGTACCTAGACTAACGATTGCTAAATATCTCTACCCGTAACTTGCTTGACCAGTACTACAGGTTTTCCATCTTCAAAGCCTCTTTCCCACATAACTACCGTCATTGTTTAGCGCTCTCGGTCTCTACTGAGTTCCCCACCATAACGTGCGAACGCGACATCTGCCGCCACTGGTACTACCCGTCCCTACTGCCAACTAAGTTTTAACGTCTCATTTCATTGAACAGGCTATATCAACTAGAGGTGTACTTCTACATCACTGTGCAACCACAACTATAACTACGACTAAAATACTAAGAGGCGCACGGTACAATAAGAAATGCATTGGGAAGGAATATTAAATTTGAAACCTTGAGCTTCTAGGTCCAATAAAACGTCAACTTTAGTTCAGATACATTGGGACAAAACATTTCTATCCATTTGGGAGAGATAAAAGCCAAGCAAATATCATTTAGCTCTCTAAAGAAAGTAAAGATGTCGGTTCCCCTTGTAGGGCAATTACGTAAAAGATCTCGAGTCTCAACGCTAAGTATCTTTATCCTTTCTCTGCGTTAAGATTTTTTAAATAGAGTTTTGGCCCTACGTTTGTCTTCGTGTCTTCTTATTATTATAGATCTCACTAAACCCAAGAATCCAAATGAGACTGATTTTTGTAATGGCAAACCAATTCAAGATAAGGTCTCAGTTTCATCCATGCTCACCATAGATAACATCCCTGACATCCCTGAAATGCAATTGTAAAGTTAGTTTGGTATACAGCCTTGCCTCAGAAGATAGCTTGTCTGCTAGATATTCTTTTGTAGTCTTCACCATTGTTCCTTAATTGAAATGGCGTTCTTTTGCATTTTTGGTAACTAAGCTTTAACGTCCTACGTCATTCAACAGGCCGTAGACCGCTATATCAACTAGAGGTGTACTTCTACACCACTGTGCAACCACGACTATAACTACGACCACTGCTAGAACCAGATAATCACTACGCGTACTCCTTGCTGTCCACACGTCTCGACGCTAATGGTAACATATTAGCGATCAAGCATCAAACAAACAACCCTACATCCCAGCTACAGAGACAAAAGCCGTCTTACAATGACTTGCCGTGAAATGATCATCTTGGTCATCACCTCCTTGACCTAACTTCGTTGCCCACTATGGCCAAACCACAGATTAAATAAGAGTGAGATATTTCACTTCCTATACCACCAATGTTCCAATTTTTTGTCTCTGCGCATTTACATTTGTAGCTCTGAGAGTTTACCACACCTACTCTTTTACGCGCGTTTTATGAAAAGTGTATACCAAGCTGTGCTGATTGCGCAGTACATGTCAAAATCGCAAGTTCTTGGAGTTGCTTGGAAAGAGAGAGCGATAGAATCCATAAATCTGTCGAAGTGAAACATTTGATTTTTATTTAATCTGTGGCCAAACTACTTCCAAATAGTATCTGTAGAAACTTAATAGAAAAGGCAAAGAAAAACTGACTTTGGAAATATTCTCTTAGGGCTCTTTTCGCATTGAATTCCATAACACGCATGTATTGTCCAGGAGCTCAGAACGAAACGTTTTGAGAAAAAAAAAGCAAACATGTAAAACGTACTCAGAGTAAGGCAATCTTTTTGAAAATTCCTTTACGTAACACCACCCACTAATTGAGAAAATATGAGCTATTACAGTGTTTTTCAAGTTTTTGTGACTTTGAAAATTTATGGATTCATTCAAAAGAGCCGGAAAGTAGCGAATATTATTAAAGAAGCCAGAAACTGTATTAATGTTAATTGTGAAAGTTAACCAAGTCAAGAATCATCTGTAAGTCCCAGATCTTTCCATTATTCCAAATTCCCTTTCTTAAATCGCTTTACATATATACGTAATTAGGTAGGAAAAAAACAAATCAAAATTTAGAAGTCTGTTTGTTCCTTTTAACGAACACTTTTCGGTCAGATTTGATTGAAATTAGGCCCCCACCTTTCTCACTGCAAGACACACAACGAGCTGATCGGTATTATGGTTGAAGAGACTTTTTTTGGTACAACAATCACTACTGCATCGGGATAGTCTAAAGTGTAGAAAGTTGAGCAGTGGAACCATATCAAGAATGATTTTGAAACAGAAGTCGAATCAAAATCAGGCTCAAGTTTAGGAATATTATTAAAGACTGAAAAACAGATCTTGATTACCAAAATTGAAGGAAGCAACTGACCTAAACATACGAAATTGTTCGAGAACTCAACCTAATTTTGATGTAGCTTTTAAAATTACGATTGCAAGATCTGTTCATATTAAAAAGAGATAAAAGAAAGCAAAGAAAGACACATTATGATGACTAGGTCAGAAAGGACTATCCAACAACTTTAGTCGGAAGGGAATTCCTAAACTCTTGCGGTTTGCGACTACCATGACAATGAAATGAAACGTCCCAAGATTCAGAAGCAAAACAAGAACTATAGAACATCAGAAAAAGTATAGGAATTTTTTTCAGCGTCACAAAGCGCATACAGTTCAGAAAAATACCTAGATACAGACTAATTGAGCTTAGGTATCCGCCATACTACTTTAAAAACACTTTTCAACTCTTTCTTGATGAAAAGTCAGAAAAGAAAATGATGAACTTTAATGTGTTTCATAAGAGTGTCTTGTCGGACTTTTCACTAAATATATGAACCAATTGGAGAAAAGCTCTTTTAGTTGTCAATTTCTTTTCAATCGATATTCAATTTTTAAGCACATTGCTATACAATCGGCAACCTACGTTTGTTTTATTTCTGTTTATTTTATTTTAATTTACATAAATAATAAGGTTAGCAGCTGCTAGTGGTAAATAGCGAAGTTGAAGTTAATACAATTTTGTTTCTTATCGAGAATTACCCAAATCGTTTATTGCATTGATCTACAAGATAAAGATAAAGACTTTTCAAATTATGTGAAATTTCTTGCAACGTTCTCCGCCTAGTTTGAGACATAAAAACAAAAGTTTACAAAATTAGGAAAAATACTTATATAAAAAAGGCAATAAATTCAAGCTCAGGCAAAGCAAAAAAAAACGAACCCACATTAAAGTAAGTAGCTTGACTGAATAAAAGATTTAGAATTCATTAATATTAAAATATGGTTTCTTTCTACTACAGTAAAAAAAGACTGCTAAACACAAATTTACGAACAATCAGTTTAAAAAATGCTAATGTAAACATTTCTTGACTCATTAAATTTTAATTTAATTATCCGTAGGCAACGGTCGCACCTGTATCCTGCTGTACAATAAGTATACATTTTTATTATCATTCCCGCATCGAAAGAATTCTTTTTCCAGAGAAATGATATGAAATTTCTGTTTCAAAACACGAAGTACGTGCGCGAAACTGACAAGACTTCAGGAAGAGATTCTGTATAATAGAAAGGGAATGTCATAATAACGATGGCGTGCTATACGGATTTCAGAATTCAGACAAACCGCATTTACAACAGTTTCTTGGTAAATGATACACTTGCTGGTGCACGCATTCGCAGCCCTGTAATTATCATCGTTCTTCGTGCTTCCCGTGCAATGTCCGGATGGTCTTGCGCTAATAATTATTATTATACTTAAATAAGAGCATTTCCTGTCCTCAGCATATTATAATGGACAACAATGACCACTTTAAGATATTAACAGAAAACAAGATGTGGTATAACTTTTGTCCATACATATTTACAAATAATGTCATGCATTTTGTGCTTATGGCAATGAAATTAATGCACTCAGTGTATGTTAGTCGTGACTAGAGTTTTGCCCTTGCTCATCCGCCGATCCTAGCACTGATAAGTGTGTTTGTGTCGTTGGCCTGCTACAGAATTTCATGACTCATATGATAATAAGATAAGATGTAACTGAATTTAATTCTCGGTTTAACATTATTTTATTGTCTTAAGCATTTCTATGCATATTAATTTTTATTATGGAAAAACGCCATACTTGAATACATTGAAATAATGTTTTTGTTGTAAGTGCAGGATGTGGTGTATCCGAATGTTACTTTCGAGGAAGTTCTACCACCAAGTACTCCATCAAATGAATATTTCCTTCACAAATAATGTTAAACCACATCCTTTCTGTTCGTTTACTGTCTTCAATATTACTCTAAAAAAGGTTTATGTGTATAAATGGGTTTTTTATACGATAAGTTTAGTTGTTTACAAACAAGGAATTTATTTCTGTGTCTTATTTATTTTAGTCCTACAGATCTTTTAGAATGTATATAACTCTATATAATAATGTTTATTAACAAAATAGACCTCTTAAGTGTATATTAACAGCTAAATAAGTTGAGTAGTAGATCTCTGTCCAAAAATGACCAATTTGTTCAATTTCTTGAAAAAAACTTTGATTTTTTACCCCTTTTGGTTCATTCAATAGAAGTTTAAACAGTCCAGATGTATGGAAACGAGGTGATGTTCAGCTTCAATTGTAATACTAAAAATCTTTTGTTGTGCCTTCCTCTGTGATTCAGCAGAACACTCACTTTAGATTTGATAAAATCTTCATATTATATACTCTGATTTTGACGGCTGCTCAATTACCATTTTGGGTAAAATAATGCAAGTCAACTTTGATGAACTGCCATGGAATTCTAGCTTCAGAATGGCAAACAGAGAAACCCTCTCAAACCTTCAATCAAGTTATCTTTTATAGCATAGAAACTGCAAAGCAGCTGCTAGCGGTGACCATTTCTTCGAAGACCAATGGAGAGATTTAGTAGATACTGAGTTTGTTCCCATGTCAATAACACTTACCAAGAATTTGTCGATTAAGGGCTTTTTTACTATCAACAATTGAGGCAACAGTTCAACTAATTAATTTTGCTTCTTATTTACGTTCACTAAAAAGTTAATCAAAAAGGTAGGAAAACTATAGTATAGAATGCATTGAGGAGAAATTAAAATTTGAAACCTTACTCTTTTATACTTTACATTGTCTTAAATTGGTAGATTAGTGATACAATAGCCTAGCTGCCTAGAATAGGATTCTAGATCCACTAGAACGTCAACTTCAGTTTAGATAGATTGGGACAAAACATTTTTATACGTGTAAGAGAGACCAAAGCCAAGCAAATATCATTTGCTCCTACAGTCACTTAAATATGTCTTCGTCCGTTCTCTGTCCAAACCTGTCTAGCTCTCTAAAGAAAGTAAAGACGTAAAAGATCTCGAGTCTTAACGCTAAGTATCTTTTCCGGTTATATGGTCTTATCCTCTAACCTTTCTCTGCGTTAAGATTTTTCAAATAGAATTTTGGCCCTACGTTTGTCTTCGTGACTTCTTGTTATCATAGATCTCACTAAACCCAGGAATCCAAATGAGACTGATTTTTGTAGAAACGAACCAATTCAAGATATGGTCTGTTTCATCCATCGATAACACAGCATAGACCAAATGATATATAGCCTTACTTCAGAAGATAGCTTGTCTTGTTAGAAATCCATTTGCAGGCTTTACCATTGTTCCTTAATCGAAATGACTTTCTTTTGCATTTTGGTTATCCCTTAAATGGACAAACAAAATTCTTTTTCACCAGTTGGGCTATTCCTCCGTAGCCTATGTCCATTCCACCGCCATAGCCCAGCATCTCTGATTCGAAGGTACGCCTTTTGTATATGTAATAGAGTAAAATCTTATAAATCTGGTTCAAGGTAAATAGCTAGCGACTTCTCAGTCGTCAATCCCCATTGTATAACACCTTCAGACTTTGTTCATCCCTATCTGCGACTTCGTACTTCCTAACTGGATCAAGCCAGTGTTGCTCCTATTGGTATCATCACATTTACGGAAAATTGTAGTACTTTCTAGCTGTTTCATAAAATGCTTCTGTCCTGTTTGCATTTTAGAAAGGTTTTACTGTCTCGAGTCTATAATGTTGAAAGATCTGAACAGTTTGTCGATGTAAATGTATGCTACTAACATACTATATTTTCTGCATTAAAAGGTGCCATCAAGTTGAAGATATTCCTTTCTACAACGATCTTCTCGAGGTAAAATGAGTATGGATAGGTTCAGGAAAGCTACCTAGATTTCTGAAAAAGATATTTCAGAATAACATAGTTGATGAACTTTCTCCACTTAATTAGGTGAATTGCGCAATCGTATTTGTTGCACCTCAAGATATTGTCTTCGGCAGAGTTGTAGAATAGCTTGCGATGATTCAAACTCCGATTTTGAGTTCAGAAGGTCTCTGATTCCTTCAACAGTAATACATTGGAATTCAGATAATGGAGGAGAGGTGAATGCAAATCTTATGACTTCCAATCTGACTTTGCATTTAAATTCGCCTAGACATAATCAGCACCACGATCCCTCAGCCTTGGTCTCGAAAGTTTTGCTCATAAATGTTCCATAAAAGTTAAGTTTAAAAAAAAACTCAAAACTGTTTAAATTCATATTAATGAAGTGTAACACTAATACTAGTTGTTGCTGTATTCCAGTTCTGCGTAGTATTCTGCAATGTACAGACAACATCAGTTATGGTTCCTCCATGGTTCTCGTTTATTCTTCACTCCGAGATCCTATCGTCCCTTTGCTCGTCTACAAGCTTTATTATTTTAATAGGTTTGGGGTTCCCAAAACTCATATAATTCTGTAAAAAGCATTTGCCATTAGAACAATATTGGGCAGGGCACAATCAGCAAACGTCACAGTAGTCATAGTGCGTCTTACCATAGCAAAGCCCAACATTTTAGTCCGTAACCAACGTGGCTACAAACCGTCTCCACGGCTGTAACACCATGGGGGACGAACAAATGTTCTCGTACAAATATTCAAAAGTATTTATAGCTCCTTTGAGTTCTTAGTCTCCGATCTTCTGAGTACAGTTCTCTTGTCTACTAATGTAAGGACGTTTGGTAGTCCTACGGCAACCGTGTTAGGTTAACTCTAAGAAGAGGACACGTAGATAAAAGTAACTTAATGTCGATGAAAGTCCTTAACAAACAAAAAATTTGGAAATAAGATTAGTAAGGCTTCATTATATACCAGAGAGTGTAATGTTTTAAACCTAAACCTACGGTAACCATTTTCCGACACTCCGATGTGTGTTTTTAGGAGCGTCCCTGTTAAGCTATAATTAAAAATTTTAAAACCAATTAATAAAAAAAAAACTTCATTTGAGGAAAAGTACATTTTATTGCTATTTTTTTTCTAAATTCTTACTGATTCAGTATTCGTATTGACTAAAAATACAAAACAAACTTAATACCAAATATCTACACCCGTTCATTATGAATATTCAATTTCCTCGTTTTTTAACTAAGACAATAGAAATGTAAAATTCATTTATCAACATTTGACAATAGAAAAATGAAATAAAGGCGTACATACACGCCCATTAGAAAATAATTTCGAAATGGTTTATAATTAGTGTTCTTAATTACTGTATTATATTTTAATACTTCGTGAGTTTCCAAGCAATTTGGCTCGAGATTCTATTAATATCTGTGCACATCAATTTATACCCTCCCTATATGCAAACGTCATATCCAATAAAATAAGCCAGCCCAGCAGTACACTCCATAGCGATTTAAACTAAAAAAAAAAGCAAAATGCAATTACAGCCGTTTAGTTTTCTCAGTAGAGTGCAATCACATAATTTGCAAATCCGGGCACTTGCTTTTCCGACTAGGATCGCACTACACCACGGTAAATGTCACGAATCGGGCAAGGCGTGATTGTTGTTGGAAAAATGTACGTTGCAGTGAGAGAGAAGAAAAAATGCGCCACGAACCATAACTGTTAGAGAAATACTTTCTTGTCAGATTATTCTCGTAATTAGTGTTAGTAACTGACATTGTTCTCTTATTAAAATAAAATACTCAATTACGTAATTGTGCGATTTTGAAGACTGATTACTTACACTCGTGGAATTTGCAAGAAAACGTGCTTTAGTTTATTAGATAAATTGGGGTAGTTAAGTTTTTTTTCCGTTACCGTTTTTATATTCAAGACAATTTTCTGTATTTTATTGTTGCATTATAATAAGCAGAAAGCGGAATTGCATGCACTTATTGAAATTGTATGTCTGCTTGGTATTTTGTTCCTTTGTTGTTCATTCTTTAGGCATCTGACTGGTAAATTGTTTGAAAAGTTCTTGTAAATCAGAAATGCGCAATGTCACCACTTTTGCTGTTGCATCTTTTTGTAGGATACACAGTTTTCAAATAAAAAACTGAAGATTAATGTTGAAATGCCTTGTTCTGTGTATCTCCAAACAATTGGTAAACTTGATTGAATTTCTGGATGAACAGTACAATCGGTGGTATACTAACTTTCCTGTATTTTTCACAGTAGATACGATCATAAAGAGCAAATATTTGGAAGGTAGGAAATATATTTAGACTCGTCCAGCATATCTAACAGAAACGATGCTTTTTACCGGCATCTTCAATCGAGGACTGGAAGAAAGCAACTCTTCGCACTTCCAAAGAAAGAAATGAAGGAAGTTCTCCTAAACTATCGCAATATATTTGTCAAGAGAAATGGTATAGAAACTGCATCCCAATTTCGAAGATGTTATTGAAAGTTGCCCATGGAATCTTGAGAGGGCTAGAAGAATATCTTAAATAATACTTTAACACAAGAAGAACGCAATGTAAAAATGTTGTTGCCAAGAACGTTACATCATCTGAGAAAAGATGAAAAATAATAAATTGAGGATTCGTAAAAATCAACAATGCCGAGATCAATGAGCTGATTTTCCCATTAGGCTTAATTCAGGAAGATGCAAGCCTAGATATAAAATTGATCTCAAAATATCTATAAGAAATCAAACAATGCTTTAAATTATCTGCCACCACAAAAACATAAATATGACGTCGGATGTCGGCGTTACTTATCCCAATACACTTTTGACTGATACTAATAGCAAAATGGTAGAAGCTACTCTGATTTACAAGCATTAGTGACAAGCCTATGTATTAAAACTTTTATTGGAGTACCAGAACGATTAAAGCCAAATCAACTACTGTAGCAACCATATTTATGGGGCAAGTCAACCTTTTTTTAAGACAAGTTATACGACTCTTGAAACTATAGTGAAAGAAACTAAGGAAAGTTCCACCTAGATTACAACAAATAAGATTGTTGGTAGGACTGACTTCAAAGTATCTTCAGATCAAAACCAAAGTTTTCTACATTATGGGGAAGATACTCTCATTCATAAGGGAAAGAAAAATCCTAAGCATGTACAAATCTTGGCTTCTACGTCTAGTAGGTCTTCATTCGTGAACTATCGATGGTTAAGTCACTCAATACTCGAAGGAGCGAGTTTATTTAGTAGAGACCATTAAATAGATCGCAGTGTCCAAGTATTTTAAAATTAAATAATGTACGTGATATGGTTCCATTCTCGAAGGAAAGAAGTTAATCTTTACAAAGATAGACTACTAGACCTACTACAGAGACGACTTGATAGTAATCAGTGATTACAAACCCAACAGAATTCTTACTTCTCAAGGTCCAAAAAACTTTCGCTAGGACTTAAGGAGATAAATTCGCTACAAAACTGGTCTGTGAGTATGAAGATGAAAAAGTCACATTATTTTATTAACATTTGTTGAAGGAAGTCCCAGGACAAAGTTTATCTGGGGATCTTCATAAATAGGGCAGAATTGATACTGAAAGACAGTATTCCTGTATTATAAATCTGGACAATGGTAATTTGAACACGGAACCTTCAGCCCAATACTCACAAAATACAATGGTTTGGTAGATACCGGAGCAAAAGGCAAAACAAGATCATTAACATCTACTACATTAACATCTTTCACCTCCAGAGGTATCCCCAAAATGGGCTAGATTGGACTGGAGTCGGTGTGTGTTTGACTAAAAAGGTGAAATCTCTTCAGTGTGCATGCAGAGCTCCAGAGTCCAGGCCTAAATTACAAAAGGGTAATGCTTGTTTACTATAAAATGCCTAAAATGATTCTTCAGCTAACTTGGAACGTCTTAAGACTTATCTCTAATCCTATATCCCAGGGGCACTCTAGATTATAACGTTGCTTGACACTACAGCTTTAAGTTAAGTTAGTTAAAGTATTTAACTCCGTTGACAAGGCAAATAGAAGGTAAAGTTCAACCTTGGATCAACAGATGTGGACCGTGGGGGGTCGTATCCCGATCCGTATTCGTGTTTGGCTCTGTTAAAAAGGTTAATGCAGGGCAATGCTCAATCTCGGGTTGCCGGAGGTCTCGCATTCGCTAAGGTACGGCATAATGAGGTTCTTCCAAAAGCTTCTTGTCGCCGGAACCCCGTCTCAGTTCGTGGGTATAACCCGCAGTTAGCCAACAACTTGTTCCACAAGAATCTAGCCCAGCCTCCCCCTTCTGTTCATATTTTATTGTCTTCACATTTTTCATCCTCAAGACAGATTCGTTATCCTGGCCCAATTTGAACTTCCAGTCCCAATAAGACGCAGGTAATTTTCTTCAGACACCCAAACAAGTCCACCAAGCAAAGCCTTTCCGAGAAAAACGTTAGGTTTGAATTAGCTAGCCATCTTTAGCAGTTTACTTTTTAAAAACTCTACTTTGGACTCAAAAAATCGAGCGATCCAGCAGCGAATCTCTCTTCGTTCGTCCCATCATGGATTATTGTTTTATCTACTGCGAGGCTGTTGCGACTCGTAGAACCGCTGCGAAGTAAGAGAGGAAGCTTACTTAGACGAGGTCGCTTTCACTCCTCCTCCAAGGAGATTTATGAGCTAGCCGGAATACTTCCGTTAGATGCCACACTCAAATTCTTGCGTAACAGCTTTGCCATTCTCCTAGTCTCGAACCTTACCGATGATCTCCAGGACATCTTCTAAAACCCCTTGCTACCGGATAACCCACACCCCGCCTGATCTCAACTAACAATCTACCAATCACGTTACCTGGTTCTCGGATTAATCAATCACTTTGTAATCCACCAACAGAACCCAACCCCAGGAATGTCTTGCAGTTCTTTTTTATGTCTCAGGTACTATCAAGACATCAGAAACCACCAAACGCAAAACTGCCGAGAATGTGGAAGCATTAAAAGTTGTGAAAGGTTAATCAGAAGGTTTGTAGACCCCAATAGGTAGTTGCTGCAAGCGACGACTCCCGTTTCTACTTCAAGAGGGTTTAAGTAAGAGAAGAGCTATAGCGCGACTTGAATGCTAATCAAAGCGCAACGGAACTACGACAGCGCTACTTCCAAGTATTTCTAAAAGATGACTTCTACTTAATATGAGATCTACGAGAATTATGATTGCATTGAATGAGCCAATTTTAACTTAACACTTTGAGAACTGGATGGTTTGTACAGCAAGTCCATAGTATTTTCATCAGGTAAGGCCTTTACGCGTATTTTTAGTTTGGACTAGCTGACGGTTTCAGTAATATCTTTCATTTTATTTAGAACTATCACGATGATCCTGAAAGAAACTCAGTTTTTAGTTTAATCAAAACAGAATCTTAAAACCAGAAAGGAAAAGATCAGGTTGTTGATTACCTTTAGAAGTTCATCTTGGGAATAAACAAAAAAGGCATCACAAATCTTAAAGAAACAAAAGGAAAACGCCTAAAACAAAACTGCAGGAAAGGTTGTACTCCTGGAATCTTAAATGCAGTTAGTCATGCTGTCCGATTTATTATTGTTGGCAGAAACAAAAAGGAAAATATGACTTGCCATTGCAATACTAGAATCTGGAAAAGAGAACGAACGCAATTTTGTAAATTGTGATGATTTATATTTAATTTTTATAAATTTTATGTTCTCTTATAATGTTTAACAATTTAAATTGATCCGTTTAAAAAAATTATAAGTCAACTAACCATTAACCACACCACTACCATTACAACCTTTTCTATCTTAGTTTATTGTCCATTGAAAGACCATAAACTCTGAAAATTCATTCCGTACGATACATCCGTGCTTTACTCTTTTAACATTTCGACCCAACCCATCGTACGTGACTGTAATCGTTCCTTCTTGCGGGTAAGTTATAATATTTTATCAATAATTTTCAATTTTTAAAAATTAAAATAAACATTTTTCAAAGAATTGCAATGTTTTTTAATGAAAATCCTTTAAATCGTTTGGAGATTTTAATGATGCGTTGCAACAGATTTTTAGCAAACTGGCAGTTTTAAAATATTTATGTTAAATGCAAGTCATACCCAGCTTGAACTTGAAGAATTATTAGAAGTCGTGCAGAAACATTTCTAATCACATTTGAAGTTCAATATACAATAAATAGCACAACAGCAATACAGTCAAGAAAAGAGAAAAAAACAATACAATTATCATCAATCTCCTGTGGCATACCCATACACCTACGTTTATAAATTAGTAAAAGTATTTTTGCGCATTGCCGTTTAGATTTATATGGGAGCGTTTTGCACTTGCAGTAAGTTACAAGTGATTTTAATTCTTGCAAGACCTTACGACTTCGTATATAATATTCTTTCTTGCTTCAATGTATTTTAATTTAAAAGGACGGAAAATTAAAAACTATGTAAGTTATGTTAGACCTCTATGGTTAGACTAAAACGTGTTTTAGATATTTTTCATTTATGTAGTAATGCGCGGGTGGTGCAGGATTTCACTTCAATAAAAAGTATGGTTGTCTTAGGTATTTTTATTACTAATGTTTGTATTGCATGGCAATGTGGTATAGATGAGGATTGATGAGCTCCGTTTTCATCTTTTTGATTTTAGCCTGGTTTGAAGTGAATAATCTTGCAGAGCTCTTTGATAGCTGCAATGTCTCCTTCAGCAATTCTCCTTAACTTGTAGATAACTAGATGACTCTAGAGGATTCATAGAGTTTTCAGAATCGTCCCCTAGAGATATTCAAAAACCAACACTAGATTTTCTGAGTTGATAGGCGGTGGTGTTTCAACATTCAGCAGTTGATATACACGAATATGTTGTTTTTCTAATTAAGAAATTTACTGCAAAAAATATACACATGAAACCATCAATTAAGATCTATAATGCATTATAAAAACTTCTTATATAATTTTATAAACGGCTAATGTGAAGTTTTATGTTACACACTCACATTAAAATATTATTTTATGGAGGCCATTATTACAAAGCAAAACGCTTACTTTCACCCTTTATTATAGTTTTAATGATAGTCTTAAATGCTAGATGTACTCTTTTATACCACTCGCTTATTAACTTATAAAAATCATAAATCCTTTGAAGGCAAGTTTTCTAGAACTAATATCTATATTTTTTATAGAAACATTTGTTCTTTTAGTTGATAATTTATCGAACACGAATTGATCATTAGATGCAAACTGATAGGACATTAACTCCCACTTTCACCTATTAAAACGATCGTAAAAAAGTGGCTTAAAGATACATCATCATGTTCTTTTAAAATACCCATCACCGTTGATAGAATATTTATTATGCTAATGGTATTGAACAGCTGTTGTCATTAATTTTTTGCAATTAATATTGTTGAGAAATGCTGCTTTTAATGTTAGAAAAATGTTGGCGCCATTGTAAGCATTTTTTAAAGAATTGATTATATTAAACAATCTTTCAATGTTTCACAAGATAATAAAATTTTGTTTTGTAGAAGAAAGGTTTTATAGTTGTTTAGTTTTTATGGGGAATGCATTCTTTATAGGTTTCTTCTTTAATTTATCATGTTACTATTATTAATATTAATTGACAAGATTTTTTTCTGTATATCGAATCTACAGCAAATTAAAGAAAGTTCTTACTTCACCTTCTCTGCAAACCCTCAACTCTCTCAGTTCTCTTAATTTAATTAATCTTAATTGGTTAATTATTAATAATTCAAATAAATAGTTTATTCACAGTCCGCAAATCTCCAACAGGTTTCTGAATTTATCTTTTTTTAAAAAAATTCAGTGGCGCTCTTTTAATTTATGTAATTGTTAGATTTTAATAATTTTTCTAAATTCGGTTAATACACCGAGTTGAACTTTTTGAGTTCTTATTTCAAGTACCTATGTATAGTGAGAGTTTCTTGACAACTCGAAGTGAAAACTTCTAAACAGGTAAGACTTACTTACAACTTAAAATAATTACTAATAAAAAAACCATTTGGTTAAAAATAATTTATATCCAATTTCATTGATGATTCGGTATATTAAGATTTTAAAATCAAATTTTATAGAAATGGGAGTAACAAAGAATAATGAGACAGACTGCCTCGATTGATATCAATATCACCATGTAAGAGCTGCAGAAACTGTAACATAAAACAGTTAATCCTGATAAAGGCTGAAATTTTCAAGTGGAGAAGTCTGTAGAAGAATGCCACTTTCCAAAACGAATGTAAAAATTCCTGCTGGCGGAATTCACATAGCATGGAGTTTGATTAAATTGAAGTGGATGACGAAATAACCACTTTGGGCTAAATCTCTAGCTGTTGGTCTGGCACCAGCAGTTTAGCTTTGTGGAAGACGTAAAAAGAAGAAACAAAATACGTTCATGATGTGGAAGTTTCTTTGATTTTAGTAGTTTTGAAATGATCTGGACACAAATGATTGCATTTTTCTTGTTTTGTTTGTATCTTCGCAGCAAAAGGAAGATCGAGACAGGATTCTGATTGTTGACAGAGCTATAGGAAGCGACTTCAAAACTGTCTGTTGTTATTTTGAAAAACTTTTCCCTAAGGGGAAAATTTAGGCTACTGCAGGTGTCCTATTGAAAAGCAGAACCCAATGCCAGTTGTATGAAGATGAGACTTGAATTGTTGGCATTGGTAGGGAGGTGCCTTCTACGTAATTGAATAAAAGTCCCACGTGACGGTAAACCTCTGCAAATCTACTGTCAGGGAATAATGCTCAAGCGTGAGTACCTGCAGATATTCCCTTGGAAGGAAGAGTGACCCAAAGCGTTTGAAAGTGGAATGCGATACGCATTCGCATTTAGCTTTTTTGAGAAGGTTGATAGACGTAACCTTTCTTTATTCTTCTTAACAAGGTTAATTGGAAACCTCAGCTGTGAACCACCGCAGGTGATTCATAAGAGAGAGCCCGACTTGCATGTGTATTTTGCTCTCTTAAAAACAATAACACAAGGCAAAGCCCGACTTGGAGTCCCTGACACATGTTCGTATTGAGACTGTCTTGAGGAGGTTAATAAAAGACGTAGCTCGAATCATACTTGTATTTAGACTTCTTAAAAAAGCTAAATGAAGCAAAGCCAGGCGCGTCGAATCCCTGTTTGCTCTCTTAAAAAATCTAACTATTAAAGGTAAAGCTCGATGTTGAGCCACCGCAGTTGGCTCCTGAACGTATTCGTATTTAAGGTCCTTTAGAAAGATTAATAGGTAATGCGAAAATGTTAAGAAAAGCCCGAGCTTTGATTTCACTACAGGTGGCCCATGAAAGCGTTGAGGCTGAACCGTGGTCATCGTTTGTCATTTTACTAAATATGACCTTAGATCAGCGTAGGTGGTCCCCAACACCTACTCATATGTAGTCTCTATTAAGAAGGCTAATGGAGAACGCAGCTCGGCTTGTGTTTGTATTTATGTTTCTTTGGATTAATTGAGAGAATATCAGCTATTCTGCGCTCGTAAGGGCGGAGCCTAAACTATGTTCATAGTGTGCTGTCTTACCAAGATTAGGCAAAGCCCAACCTTGGGCTACCATAGATGCCCCGGACATGTATTCGTATTTATGTTCTTTTAAGAAGGTTAATGGACGATGTAACCTAACTCGTGTTTGTATTTAGACTTCTAAAGAAAGTTATTTCAAGAAAAGTACGACTTTGGGTTTCCACAGGTTGCTGTGGAAAAGCAAAGGTCGACCCATGTTCATATTTTGCTTTATTAAAATGATCTCGACCTGACTAGACTTAGATTAGGCAAAGCCCAACCTTGGGCTACCATAGATGCCCCAGACATGTCTTCGTATTTAGGTTCTTTTAAGAAGGTTAATGGACTACGTAGCCTAACTCGTGTTTGTATTTAAACTTCTCAAGGAAGTTATTTGAAGAAAAGTACGAGGCCGACCCATGTTCGTATTTTGCTCTCTTCAAATGATCTCGACCTTAGAATACCTATCATAAGAGAAAGAGGAGATAAGATAGCGCTTGCACTTAGCTTGCTTAAGAAATCTCGCAGAGGACGAAGCCCGAATTTAGCCCCTATGTTCGTCTTTAACTCACCTCTAAAGATTCATAGAGGAAGGAGCCTCACCTGTGCTCGCATTTAACTTACTTAAGAAAGTTAGTCAAGTCAAGTCAACAAAGTTAATTTCCCGCCGGAGGCGGGAGGCCCTTATAAGCTCCCCGCGGAGCTTCTTTGGCCTTTTCGAAATGGGGAATTGTGTGGAGTCAGCGACTCGGCTCGTGCTCGTCCTGTGTACTGAATGTTTGTGTGTGCTTGTGGTAGTTGTATGTGTGAGTGCAGCAGCAGCTGCAGTGGGTGTTATGTGGTGGTGGTGCGGCGACGGTTCCTCGGTGTTTAACGGCGGAGAAGTGGGGGTAACGCGGCGCGTTTGTATGCGTTGGTGGTGGGTCCGTAGAAATTTTTGTTCCGGCATTCGCCTTGACCACCAAGGGAAACCACGGAAAAACCCTAGTGAGAACAGAGAAAGTTAATAGAGGTGACCGATCGATGTAAATGCAACTTGGAAACTTAAAGAACGATATGAAAAGCTCCCGAAATCGGCAGAAGTTCCTAACTTTAAAAGGAGAGGTACATGCAGCACTGTTCTTTGGGTGGGTGTATCAATGTGGGAGTTTCTTCATTGGTTTCCGCTTTGAAACAAATTTAGGCCCAAACGACCCCATTTTGTTTTTGTTGGTTTTTTCTTCATATTATATAGACGAAAAGTAGCATCGAGATGGAACTTTATTGGTAGAGATAGGTAGGCGATTTTCAAACGATCTGGGAGTCACCAATAGTTTTTTTTTCACAGATGTTTCTTTAACAGATCTTTTGCTTAAAAGGTTAATGGAGGAGGAAGTCCGACATTGGACCACAGCAAGTGTCCTTTTGTTAATGTGTATGGACAGAATATCGCATAGAGATAGAAGGAATGAAGTAGCCTCTACACTAGAAATCGTTTCCTTTCAGGGTGGAGCTTGACTGGTATTCGAGTGTAAAACTTAGGAAAGTTAACGAATATGGTTGAAAAGGTTAATGGAAAAGCCCGACTTGCTCTCTTGGACAAATTAATAAAGATCCTTGAGTCACAGCAGGTGGAAGACCAAACCCAGTCCATGTTCTCATTTAGCTCTTTTAAAAAGGCCCAAAGAGCATTTCAACTAATGAGACCAATAATCTAATTATCTTTCAGGTACTGGTATCAAGTGTCATCGAAAACATCTATGTAACTGGTTTTGGCTCTACAAAAATTCCGGCGGCGCGTTGACATATCTTGCTAAGAAACATTCGTGAAAAGTCTCTAGTTCATTTGCTCAACCTTTTGCTCAATATCTTGTAATCCATATCCTTTTGGGTATTAGCTAAAAATTAAAAACTTCAGACCTTTCTGGTTTTCCGTTGTTACAGCCCACATTAATTCCATTGTAACTAGTATGAATCTACAAATAATTCTTTGGTTATAAAAGATCTTGGAAGTCGTCTTTAATGACACTGTCGTAAAGATAATCAGCAAAATTTCCTCCTCAGAGCTTCAGGTATCCAAAACTTCTTAAGGCTTAGTTCTCCATTTAGAATCTCTCATTTACTCTTTGAGTAGAGTACAGTTTCCAATGATCCTTACGTTGCACTTAAACCAGATTTTGGATAATCTCAATAATCTCAGTATCTAGCGTCATCAACTGGAAATCGGTTGGATTTTTGCTTTCTCTTAACTATAAGTGTAATTAAGACGCAGAAGGCATGTTTAAGCGCCGGATATTAGTATAGAGATTTACTATCAAACTTTCTTGAATTATTGATATAAGTAGGTACTTAAATTGTAGTAATAAACATTAAATTAAAATAGGTATGTGCTCCTATGCCCTCTAGTAGGAACCGCCATTGTAAGAGGAAACAGTAGCGTGGAAAAATACAAGCAGGACATACAAGTAACGTATAGATCTGCACAATATAAATTACCATCTTCAAAATTCAATAACCTAATGTAGAGTGAAACAGTAGAAAAGGTAATTGTCACAAATATAATGACTTTAGTTGCAATTTCCAAATTTTGCTACTTCTCTTAAGCCCAAACCTAATGGTTCAATGGGAAATCTAACACCGATACCTAGAAAGCAAAATAGCTGAACCTCCCTTAGAATTAACAGGATTACCCATAATCATTTTCTGCAATTACTTAAAAGAGAAAAACCACCTCAAAAGTGGAAATTACAAAATTTTTTTGTTTACATAGAATAAGCATGGTAAATACACTTTTCATTTAGGATCAACACATCATTGGTTTGATTAATTTCCGATTTCATTACTTCGATTAACTGTAGGGAATTAAATGCTTGTGCTTAAAAATGAAACTTTTACAGCAAAGATTAAACTTTTAAATTCAAATCAAAGGCATATTATAGTAATATATAAAGAACATCTACAAAAATAGAATAAAATCTTAAAGAAAAAGAAAATTCTGCAAATGGAGTCCCTACCTATTATAACAAGGTTGGCAGTTTGATTTCATCAGTTTGGACCACAAAACCGAAACCTGGAATAAAAGAAAAAAAATTGTTAGAACACATTTCTTATTATGAATTTCATAATAAACTAAGTGTTAAAAATTCATTTAAAAATATCTAACGGCTGAAATTTGAAACCATTTCATTAATATCCAATTATCTTTCGATTGCAGCTGCAGTTAAATATTACCGTATGTAAGAAAACCCTGTAAGTATCATAAATTAAACTTTACTTATTGATTCCAGTGGTCGCTTCTTATTAATGAAATATCTAGTCTAAACTACTACCTACCAGTAAGTAACATAAGCCATAAACCAAGGCGATGCTATCTAGAAGGTATCTTTAATAACAACATGATTTCATTTGCCCGTTAATCATCGCGAACATCCTTCTACCTTTGACTTCCTCTTTCTAGTATTCATGAAAATATTAAATTACTGAGATAACCAAACCTTTAATAAAATCATAAATTTCAAAGCTTGCGAACAAACAGTAGAAACATCTAAATAAGGAAGGTGAAACGTTTAATAGAAGCACCTTTCCTAAGAACATCTTGAACATAATATTTTAGGCAAGCCACCGACCGGTGGTCATCTGTTTCTAAATTCCCAAGGGATGGCCGGGATTTGTGGCCAGGAAATGGACGTATTAAATTTCCAGTAGTTTGCATCACCTGCCTGAGATGTTCGAAAGCTCACAAATGTGCTCAGATTAGGAGAAATATATGATCGCACTTAGAATCCCGTTTTCTGAATAATTGGTTCAAGTTTGTCCTTCCCACGTTAAAACCTTAAAACTGACTGTCCGGTGTATAAACGATTTTATTAGTATTTTCTTGTTGTCCCTTTTGTTGAATTTTATAGTCGAATCTACCCCTTAATGTTTGCTTAAAAAGGTTAAGTTCGATATTTATCGCAGATTACCAAAAGGTAGAAAATTTATTATGCATTTACCAGCATAAGCAAGAATTGTGAGAAAATAATTTTTAGCTTCGTTCAGGGGCTTGTTTAGATCTTAATAAAATTACTACTTAAACTAATTTAAAGTTAAAAAATATACAGTCATCTGTATTCATTGCCTACCAATGAACAACTTTAATCAACTGAGTCATAAATTATCATTTGAATTTCGAATGTGTATTATACAGCTATACTATACTTAACGTACATAAACGAGACAATGAATAATCCAAGCTGTTGAAACGAGTTCGCTATTTTACAATGGATAATAACTTGGACAACACAGCACCAAAAAAAGTAAGAAATAAAAAGAAAGATTAAGAACCAACAAACGTCTCGTGTATGCAACATTGGACTTGGATTACCTTTTGACGTATGTTCGTTAAGCCCTTCTTGCATATGTTGGAGCTGTCCCTCAGGCGTCAGTTCACTTGTCCGCACTTTAGACGCGCTCATGTCAGCCACTTTACTACCAGACGTTATTATATTATGGTTTATAGTGAGGATGTTTAATAGGCATGAGAATGCCTTCGGGTTAGTTTATTTCTTTAAATGGTAATGTGCACAAACCGATGAAGTGTACGCTAGATGATAGAATAGAGTAGTGAAAATATTTATTATGAAATAAAAATCAATTGACGTATTCAATGTCTTGATTAATTTATATCTACATAAGTAGGTTAAAACTGACATTGTTAAGAAAAACTTTTACTCCCAATTATATTTTATATAAATAACAGTTAACGGGTATTTAGTTGTTCTATTTGCGAAATAATTTAATTACCGGTTAGATCTACAAGATAAATGGAAATACATTTATTTGACATTTTCGCCTTGGAAGATATCATGGAGCCTGTAATTAACTGTCTGACATGACATTCTTAGATATACGAGATGCGTTTGAAGTAGAAAATAGTTTTTGCATTTTAATAACCGTTTTAATATGCGCAATCAATAGTCAACGCAACAGTTTTGATTTTTCCAGAATTCATTACAAATTTGTTTTGCTCTAGGCTTGGTGAATGCATGTAGATTGGTCCATGAAAATTCCGAAAAACTAGAATTCTTGTTAACAGACGCGACGCAGGCAGCAAACAATTTTTTTCCAGACCACTAAAATGGTTTCCGGACATGGCCAATAATACAATAGGCCACATTTGTTATCTAGACAAAGAGGAAGCTTCTAACAAAATTTGGCAAAAGCCAAACCCAGTTATTTATTTATCATCATGCCAATACCTGATGCGTGTGCATCATGCTCTATCCAAGCACTACACCACGCTTTGGGGTTCTAAAACGGTATTCTGTAGTTCAAAGCATCAGCAATCTTCTAAATTCTGTCAACCAAATGGGATCATTTAGAACAAAATCTCTAAACATCTGTATCTGTTGTTAGTCTACACTTATAGCTCAAAACTTTTATAATCGGCACAGTCCAAACAAACCTGAATAAAATAATATAACCCTCTGACCACTCTATAGAGACATTCCGAGCTACCATCACATCACTTCAAAACTAAACTAAAGCCACCTTCCAGCAAAACTCATTGGCCTCCGGAGTTCAAAGATATTGTTGATGACAAAGATAACTCTTGATAACAAACTAGTACCCTCATATGTCGATTTTTTATAAATTAGGGATCACTTTAGAAGTTATACACTGGATTGTCAAGATAGAACCTTTCTAAACATGTTCAACTTCTGTTCCCAAAATAATACAATTCACCAAAGAAAATCACAGTCTCTCTACAATCATATATCCCTCAATACAACTTTCCTTTCCCCACATACAAAATCATTTAAATTAAATGCCTTCCTTGAATCACTTTTAATATAAGGACTGCCTTTTAAATATAACCTTTTGTTTTCAAAATACGAAAGTTAGATGAGAAGAGTTTTCTAAATGAAGTTCGCGTTAATCTCCAAATTTTACCTGCACAATTCGATTTCGTAATCCTTGTGTTTCCTTCGTTACGGTCTTACCATCACACAAGCTGTTGATACCCTTTACCTTTCTTCATTCTCTTGGAAAAGCTCTTGAGTTTGAGCAAAACTCAGATTTGACATGTTTCGAGCTTAGAAGTTATTTATGAACTGTAACTGTAAATAGCTTCGTTCGTGTGCTAGGTTTTAATCCTCATGTTCAAACGCAATAAAATTAAAAATAGCAAAAATAGGAAAGATCTGACTTAAAGTTAGAACTGCTCTTGCTAAAGTTATGCGATCTACCATTAAGGATATCCGAAATCAGTTAAACTGCATCAACTCCAGGATATTGATGACACGGATTGCTCGATGCTCGTTTGGTATTATATACTGCTAGTTGCCATCACCACTGACCAAAGCCACCCATCATCGTTCTAACCTCTCACTCACCGACCATAATGAAAACAGGTTCTTTCGCAAGCAAAACTCTGCAATGAGAAAATAAAACAAAAGTTTCTTCCCTTTAAACAAACTCTGGACTCTACACCCAAATATTATCTATTATTATTAGCTTAAGGGATGGTAAAGCGGGATTTTCAGCTTCTACCTTTCAGATCCATCTTACCTTCACGTCGGTCGATCTACACTAATAATACAAGTGGATCATTGGCAATCTAAGGCAGAAATGAGAAAATTTAACCCCCAGGGCCAAATTGGTCCCTATAACCACAAAACGCATTAAATTTGCTTTTGTACAAAACAATGCGGCTCTCATCTAAAAGATAAGATTTCTTCGTATTGTGTACATCCAAACCAAGAGGAGACAACTCCCATGCACAAGATGGCCATAGCCTTAACAAAGACTGTACCAGGAATCTTGAACCCAATACAGCAATTTCAGAAATTGCGTGAATATAAAGTACCTCAGAAGAAAACATTAAAGGTGACAAAACCCTGAATCAAGTTATAAGTACATTCGTTTCATCGAAATTAAAAAATCAAACTGATAAGTAAAACAACGTTAGTATTTAAATTGAAACAAAACATTTTCAAGATAGCAATTTAAAAATTCCAGACTAGTAAATAATTTAAAAGTTCCAACTTTAGAAATTGGAGGAATTTTCAAACTGCACATCGCTTACTCTAAAAGACAGACCAAAATTCCGGTGTCATAGTGCATGTTGCCTCTGAGATATCGAGAGAAATAGAAATTTTAAATGAAACATCAAATCTTTATGAAGATCGAGTAGGGAAGAGGGTCACAATCAGAAGCTGCGTGCCCTAAGAGTGTTTCTGCACATTGTAAAGTCACTTTCAATACATCTCAGGTGTAACAGTCTTCGTTTGCTTTTTCTTACAAGCTTGCCTTTGTCACAAATTCAGTTCCTTCCAGGTTCTTTTATTAAAAACGACGATATCGATATACGATAGAAAAATCTGAATAAAGCAGGGAAAGAATTTTAAAACTTATTCAGCTAATGAATCTTGGTGTATAACTATATGCATTTAAAGAAGACTTTGTTTATGTATCGATAAAGCAGTCCAATTATTAGTGAGCATACTGGGCGTGAAATCATTTTGGCGCTGGCTGATTGGGCACAGAATATTTATTTCTATTTTCTTTTATATTTGGCCCCTCCATTCTAACAATCTCGCACCCAAACATCTTGGTACTCAAACGACCTCGCGCCCAAATGGCTGGCGTCCAACCATGTTCGACAACATGTTTATCAAAGTATTTTCACGTATCCATAAACTGTTAAGTTTCATTTTACTTTCTAAGTAAACAAGAATTGAGAGTAATTTTCAATTGAGTATTCAAATAATACTATCAAGTTTATCCTTTTTATTCTCAAATAATATCCGTAGATGTGAATACGACTCAGAAGATTCAATGGATTTTTTCAGAATTTCTGTCTTAGCTTAAAAACTGCCTGTAGATAGATTAATGCTGCCGAGCATTCTAGAGAACATATTTGCTAGTGAGTGGGTCCCTTTTACAACAGTCAGATGACTCAGGAAGATTCTACGACTACGGGATCTTTCACAGGGTTTAACCTTTAACTACAAGAGGTCATTTCTGGTTGTGTCTTTATGGAACTACCTAGTTATTATTCGATTTGAAAAACTTTTCGAGATATACTTTGAAGAGGTGTCAATAATGGCAACTAGGAAAGGTATGAGGGGGGGGGAGCAGATAGTAGCTAATCCAGATGTATAATTGATAAATTTATCTTGGTTGCTGCCCATATATACAAGAAAAAAAATCAATCTTCTGCGGAAAACTCATATCAAAACGACAGTAGCTCAAATATGATAACCTTAAGAAAAACGAAGACCCGAACTCAGATGAAATTTTGTGGACTAACATTAAATTCTCTGTATGTACGAAAAAAGTAAAGTATGGTTCAGAAGATTTTTGGAAAGAAATTTTTAAAAAGTGGATTGTTGGACACACTCATCAGATAATTGAAAGGTAACTTTTCAGAAGAGTTGCTGCGTCCAGGTTGTTTCAGCATCTGGTACCAGTAAAAAATTACTGAATAAGACTATTTCGTTCTAGAGGACCAAATAGCAAACCTGAACAATTCCGAACAGAATGAAAGAATTGTGATGATTACACTGTTTACAAAATGTACATACCTAACCTATCAACAAAGTCAATTTTTGATCGACTGAAGCAATACAGTGCATCAGATTCTAAGAAATAATAAGATGAAAGAAAAGCAAAATGAAAGGCCATAAGTAACACCCCAAATAGTTAAAAAAGACAATGTGTCTACAAAGGAAAGCATTAAAAAATTAAAAAAAAATGAATCAAAAATTGGCCAAATAATGTAAGGGACATCAACAAACAAATGCCAAGAATCTAGATCGATCGGTTTTTTCTTGAGTGAAGTTTCAAAAAGCACAAAGAGTCATTAAAGAAGACTTCGAGGCAATCCAATTCGGTGTTGTGGAAGATATGAGAACTAAGCTAATGTCAGATCCAAGAGAAAGTGGAAGTAAATAATAATTTGTCTGTATTTCCAGTTCAGTAGTTGCTTATTCACATGGCATGTATATAGCAGATGACAGGGATAATGAGATACCTAAAACAAACAAGGCGTCATGCTTCAAAATCTTTTCTGCCTCTTGAACGAGAGAATTCAGTGTAATAAATCACAATCAGGATATTTTCATATAAAAAACATCTAGTGGAAATTGACACTGATCAAGAGATCATAAGTGGCCGAATCTGTATAGACGTACATAGAAAAACTCAGGTAGGTAAAAGACAATCAAAATGAAGAAGAGACAGAAATTCAGATAACAGATCCTACATTGTAAAAGTTTCGGAAATTTTGAGTTTTGATCTCTTTATTATGATTTCCCTGACTTTTGTTTTTGGACAAATTTCCTAATTTTTCCCTGACCTGCCAAATAATTACAGAAATTCCCGGACTTTTTGAAGCTTTGCAGGTTGCTAAGAAATATTACGAAGGTGACCTTTTTGGTATGACGTAAATGCAAGTTGCAATGAACAGTGTCAGTATACAAATTTCCAAAAATTATCTTCGAAAAGTCACAGTCAAGATTATAATGCATCAATAACATTTAGATATGCTGACAACTGCATTCTCTATTATTTGTTTTTGGTTGTTTCCATAAAACCAAATATATTTCTCCCAAACAAAATTTATAGGTAAATTAATTTTTCATCAACTCTTTTGTCCACTCGCGAAAGATGATTTCCTGTGGTTTCTTTTTATAACTTTTCGTGTTAAAATTTTATGATTTGGTAGATGCTATAAAATCTCAATCCGACTTTAATCTTCAAGTCGTTGTTAGTTTTAATAATCTCGTTGTGAATGTTTTTTTCCTGAATAACACACACATTGTTGATTTTATGATCCTCAATGGGAATTTAATTTGAATTCGTATTAATGAATATAATGGAGAAAATTGATTAAAATAATATCAATTTATGATTATGGAATTTTAATTTTTACAAAAAACGTTTATGTTTAGAAATTGATAATAACCTTATTACTGTATTCAAAACCGTGAACTATATATTATGTAACGGTATTTTTAACAAAAGAGATAATTTTAATAACTGTTGCTTATTACATCATTAAGACAAATTATACATATCACTATTAGTGGAACACTTATTACTGAAACTTTTTGAGTGACATACTATTTACTATAATTACCATCCCAGTCTGCCTTCTTAAAAATTAAAGGCTATACGAGATGGGACGATCCTTAATTGCATGTTTTATTGTGTAGCAAATGAAGAAACCAGAAGTTTCTCTATAAAACTTTACGTTATGAATAAAACATACGTTTTTCTTTCTTCTTTTTTCTGTTATTAACACAATAATTATGAAGCATCAAGATGTGTATGTAATTGAAAGGTTCTTATAAAGTTCAGAACGAGAGTGGCAGATGCAATTTGTGGAATGTTTGTAATGGTTAAGAGTAAAATGAAGCTCGTCGACAGCTGATGTGTAGGATGTACTTATTAACTTGCTCAGAGCTTTAAATGCACTGTCAGATCTTGCACTTTAAAACGTTTAGGAATATTTAAAAATCGTTTTGTATTTTTAGAATTTCAACCCATTTTATCATACTTCTCTGGTGTTTATTACAATAGCCAAGGTATAAACAGCTTTAATAATAACTACTAGAACGTCAAACAAAGACCTAAACATCAGCTTTACGAATTTTGATTAAATCAGAATTGACAAAATTTTGGAAATAACCCTTCCCAAATTCCAAACATCTTCAGTTTTGAAGATCTTAATATTTCTCAACTGAAATTTCTTTTTTTCCAATAAATTGTAATATGAGACGAAGATTAAAACGTTTTTAACTTCTTATAGTTAGTTCAGTAGGTTAGACGGTGTTTCCATAAGACAAGTTTCTCTCTCTTTGAAATGGTTTAATGGTTTCAGATGCGGCTTTAAAGAATTTAGTGTGGTCAAAAGTAGTATGGTAAAGTCCAATTTCGTTGGATTCTCAAAATTACTTTTCTTTTCTGTTTACTCATTCATTACACTTCAATCAAGAGTTTTTTACACTTTTTGGCCAATTCTTGCTATTTAAGTGAATTTTCTAATTTTCTAATTTTCTCAAGTTCTCAAATTTAGAATGTTTACTAACTTTAACTTTCTTAACATGGAAGACACGAAAGTTTCGAAGAAGGTCGAATGGTATTAAGTATTTGGAGTCCAAATATCTTTGCCTGAATTTTATAACTATATTTAGTTTGATATCGGCAAATACATCTTTGGAGTTACATCCATAAAGATACCAAGCTCTTAAAGACCAATTCCCCAAACGTTTATTTTTAAATGTTTAGTTAGTGCTGAGATCATTAAAATTAATAATTGCGCCAACCAAAGCGAAACACCCATGTATGAGCTGATTTTGAAGTTAATATTACATAAATGCATCTTTCTACTAGATATAATAAATAAATGGTGCAAATTGGCTTATTAGTCAACGTGGAGATCTCTTAATGTTAGTGTTCCAATCAGATTCTCCGAAAGGAGTGAGAAGTTACAAATTCTAACAAAATCTAACTTTTCCCAAATTGGTTTCTGCTGATGAATTGCTAAAGTTAACAAAGAGAAATTTACTAAAGCCAATTAGAGCAACGCAAAGACTTCGTGATTTAATAAACGTAATAAAGTTTAGCAGTGACAGAACAATTGTTTCAGTAAACTGCCACGCAGCATTGGTTGCTATTGATTTTGATGGAGACTTTAAAGGACTCCAAGAAGAAGCTAGAAACTTCAAATGCAGTCATCTACAGGTACATTACTTATCAGGTAATCAAAATTTCGAATAATCTGCATTGAAAGCAGTCAAGCAAGAATTTACGTCTGAAGAGGAAATGAAACAATCAGAATATTTATTTACACGCTGCAAAAAACTATTTGAGAAATTTTTGGCCTATCCAGTATTATGCTCAACAAAATGTCAATAATATGCCCGATAAATGGCGGGAAATGAATACTATATAAAGATAATGGTTGAAATGAGAAGTCGAAACTTTCTTACATTTCGGGAAACATCAATAGCTACTTAGCCAGTCAGACTTATGATATTGACAAGATGAGCTACACTGGCACCCATAAGCCTCCAAAAATTATAGGGCCAAAGCAGCTGAGAAGTCTGATTTCTGAAGAACGTAACTTCAATCTTGCGATAATAGCATTGGAGATCGTGTTACAAGTGCTAGTATTTCCTTGTATTCATTTAAAGCAACAAGACAACTAGTCACACAGGCTGGTCCAACAAGTCTAGTTTTTTATTTCACAAAATTCGCAAAACCATTATAAAGAATCCAGTTTTAACCATATTTGATAATCATAAAAGTCAACTATAGAGAGCTGCTGTCATTCCCCCCGCATACATCACAAAAATCGCAGGCGTTAGCTGGGATATATTAGAGCTAGATGAAAATTGATTATAACAAGGAATGAGCGACTGGCATTTGTAAAACCCAAGAAAACCAGTGACCTTATCATACGCAAAAGCTTTGGACAGAATATACGCAAAGACTTTACGGTAGCAAGAATATGAATTTTTAATTTTAATCAAGATATTTTTGTTGACGATGATTTTTCAGGAAATCACTGAAGATATACAGCTTGCTCCTTCTACCAATTTAATAGATCAATCAAGTAGTATCAGATTCTATCTTTATATCATTCGACCATACCAAAAAGCAGGGAAGAAAAAGAAATAAAAACCAGAACTCCTTACAACAACATCAGAAAAAAACGAAAATTTCTAAAGAATTATAGAAAACGCAAAAAAAAAGACAAAATGTCAAAATTAAAGCAAAAACTGGAAAATCACATATCAAAAACTTTTAAGGTTTCTGTGAGATTAATGGAAAAAAGTTCTTCGGGAGGTAATGATCAACAAATTAAAATGAAGACTTTCTCGAGAGTGGTAAAGATGATATAGATAACATTGAATATACAGGGTGTCTACTAAGCATGCGTCAAAAATTCAGGGGGTTATTCCTTTGGTTATTTTAAGAGTTTTTGTCTTAAGATGATTTTCAGAAACACGCTTTGTTTCGAAGATACAGGTAGATAAAAGTTTTTCGAAAACAAACAATACCTTATTAATTCATATTACATGCAAAGATTCTTCATCTACAAAACTGCCGAAAATGACTACCACCAGCTAGGATGCATGCATCCAATCTTCTCTTCATTGACTGCAGAGTTTTTTCAAAAATACCAGGGCTGTTTCTTATTGCATTACACCCCTCAGTTATCCGATTTCTCAAATCTTCTTCATTTTCCACTGGAGTAGTGTCCACTAATGTTTTCAAATGGCCCCATAGATAAAAATCCAAGAGATTTAAGTCTAGTTCACCTCAACCAATCTAGCGATCTTCAGATGTTGCGTTTAAAAACTCACGAGCAACTACACTAAAATGTGCTGGTGCGCCATCTTGCATAAACCACATTACATTTCTCGTTGCCAGTGGTACAGTCAACTCATAAAGTAATGTCACAAAATGTTTTACATTTTACCGTTTAGCTTCTCATTTAATGAAATTCTGCATTTCATAGATAGTAATCGATTAACCAAGATTACTTTATTAAGTTGGTATTTATGGATTGCAAAGACTGTCATTAATTTAGACATTAAATCATTTTGCGACATTACTTTATGAGTTGACTGTACATCCTCTAGAAACCCAGGTAGTGATTCTTCCAAAAAATCTTGATACACCTCACCGGTACGTCTTCCTGATAGAAATACTGGTCCAACTAGCCAGTCACCCACAATTCCAATTCAAATGTTTAATGGCAGTTGATGTTGAAAATGATCTCAAGTACCGCATGTGAGTTTTCATCAGCCTACACATGGTTATTACGAAAGTTCCTAATTGCATTTCTGAAGAAATGTGCTTCATCGGTAAAACTAATCAGCGCCATTAATTGAGAGATTTGAACTAAAGTTTGTAAAAGCCATTGACAAAATGCAATACGTTCAAGAAAATCAGCAAGAATAAGCGCTTGAACACGTTTAATGTGGTATGGATACAAGCCGTCCTGCTTCAAAATTTTCCACATAATCCTATTACTTACATTCAAAACATTTGCTATTTTTCCTCTACCATGTTCAGCACATTTTCTTCCAATTCTACCGCTGTTATTGTTGGCCTTCCTGGTCCTCCATTTTGTTTAAATGTGCCTGTTTTGTAAAGACGTTGATGAAAACTTTGGAAAGTTTTTCTATCAGGAACATGACCTTTGGGAAATTGTTCACTGTACAACCGCCTAGCCTCTAACGAATTCCCATTGGCAAGTCAATACATAAAAATATCTGTCATCTCAACCATTCATATTAGTGAGCTTCACTAATAAAAGTTTAAGTATCAAACGAGAATACGTGACGCAATCAATTTTGACAACTTTCAAAGACAGAAAATGACACAGGTCACTATGGAAACGATGACAAGTTACAATGGAAACATATTTCTGGACATTTCTTGTACTTCGTAGATCCAGTTCAATACACCGTAGTTTTACTCTACCGTTATCGTTCTGTATCTTCGAAACAAAGCATCTTTCCAAAAATCATTCAAGGACAAAACAATTTTAAAATAATCCAAAGAATAGTCCCCTGAATTCTTGCCGCATGTTTAGTAAGCACCTGATATTTTTAAAGGAGACTTTATGTTTGTTAAGTCAGCAGGTAAAAAACTATGTCGTCAATGAGTAACAGAAATTGTAACAACCCGCAATGACGATACATCTGAAATACGTGCCGTCAAAACAAGCTCGTGAAATCTGAAAATGAAATTTATGACATTTCAACTGTTGACATAATTAAAGGCCATGCGAGCTATTTTAAATTGTAATAAATATACTCCATCGAAACTGATGTTAGAATTTCTTCAGTGTTTATCAGGTAGCTAAATACCAAAAGGTTCAAAATTATACTTATTTACAAAATTAAAGACATCTTTGTACTATCTTGCATACAAGGATATTTAAGAAGATTAAAAAATCATTCCTACACTATCAAATCAAAATGAGATTCTAACATAGAATTTGCAACAACCACTCATATGCAAAAATGTCTTTTTGGAGTGCATTAAGAGTTTGAACAGTCTATCACAAAATTTAGAATAATTGATTAATATAAAAGCATTTATTGGCTCGTATAGTTTATCAGCAAACACCACTCTTTGAACAGAAATCCAACTAGACAATTTTGTTTTGAATGTCTTTTGGATCTTCTTCTTCCTGCAACTAAAACTATGTCCTCTTTGTCTGTCTCGTTATTCTGTGAATGATAAAAATCAGCTTTGATTCAATCTTATCAGTAGTCTTGCATGTGGTCTTTTGGTCTTTTGTTTCCTGTTCTTATGATCGTTTCAGATCCTTTTTCTATTTTTTTTTCTTTTTACTGTTACAGTATCGTCTTACTTCATCGTTTCTATGTCTGTTTCTTAGTGATATTCCTGTTATTCTTCTCAGTATCTTCATTTAATTTTTTCCGTTACTTTGTTTCATTATAGGTTTAGTATTTGGACCTTATGCCTTCTTGTTTGGCTATACCCAGCTGTTCAGGCTTCCAGAGATTCGTAATGGTTTTGTAATCTGTTTCTGAGTTTCAGACATGTTCCACTACATCTCCTTCAATCGCTAATTTACAACTTCTTGGCTCTTTCACTATTATTACTGCTTTTGCTATTAAGTTGAATTCCTGTAATAGCCTATTGATATTCGATTTTCTTATTCTCTATCCATTGAGTTGTTTTATTTGTTCTATTGTTTTGTTCATGATTGTGTCCTCCTTCAAGGCGTGGGTGGTTGTGGTTTTGATGGCATAAACCTTAGACTTCAAAAAACCCCAAAGAAAAAAGTCCAACTGCGTTAAATCGCATGATCTGGGCGGCCAATTCTGATCGCCAAAACGGGAAATTACATGACCAGGAAATGACTCATGCAGTAATTGAATTGTTTCTCGGGCTGAATGGCATGTGGCACCATCTTGTTGCAACTACATGTCGTCCATATCCATATCATGCAATTTAGGCACAAAAAACTGTATTATCCTGTCGCGATAGCGAGCACCATTAACTGTTATTGCCTGAACAGCCGCATTTTTGAAGAATGAAAACGTGTTATTCCTTTGTGTAGCGCTCCATTTTTAATAACCTTAAACTATCAGCTGTCACACTGTCTTTTTTTTCGTTGGCAACACTTAAACCACAAATGGCGCAAAATTCAAATCCTGCGTGAATTTTGGGACACACTTTATTATGCTTTTTGATATTTTTCCTTCTTGTAGGATATTTATTGTACTTCAGCCTTTCTTACTCTATTAAAAGTTCCTGTTAGATCAACAAATAATACATATATTTTTCAGTTAGTTGTCGTGGAATGAGGATACCATCAATCGTGCTTGCTGGTGAATTAATTTGACAAAATCAATATTGGTAGTGCAACCATACAAGAAAATTAAAGTTCATCTCTTCGAAATGAAAAAATTTATTACCTTATAGTCTATAGTAGAGAAGTTTTAACCAAGAAGTACAAACAATAAACTGGTAAAGACATCTGCATGTTCAAATTCAAATCGTCGCCTTCCTTCAAATTATCAAGAATATTTGTCCAGAAAATATTTTGTTCCTCAAAGGAACTGTTTAATAGGCAAGACTAATACACTGTTAATTGAAAAAAATATCTGATTATTATTTAATGCTTGATACGTAAAAATTATAAGTGTCTTCACCGTGTAGTTCTCAATACATTCGTATCGATATTTACGCGATAATTATCAATTTGATATTTGTACCTTACTGTATGTATTACTTAACCTCTAAGAGGAAACGCAACTAATACATTCATAAATTTCAATCCTTCAAATTGGCACAATGAAAAAATACTGACAGCAATCAAAATCAAAGTTTAAAACAAGACCAAAAATTGATATTGAGTTAAATAAAGTACATTGGTACGGACGTCCACGAACTTTGATTATATTACAACCGTGCATAAGAATGGTTTATTAACAAGCCTTAATATTCATACAACTTGTGCGGTTCATATTGTTAACAATAATTTACAATTCAATGGAGGATGACTCCGCATGTCTAATGCGGTATATGTGATTCCAATCGCGAATGAACTTTACAAGACTTTTTGACTTGATAAAGATCGAAAAAAGAAGAGCCTATTGTTAAGACTTTTGAAAAGTTTTATGTTATTTCGACTATATACATTTCATAACAATACCTAACACGGTTTTAAGTTTTTCTAATGCGTTGACGTACATGCTTTGTTGTGTTAAAAAGATGTTTTGGTCAATTATATTCTTTGTAATTTATGATCTTCAACACTAAAAGCGTGCTGGTAATGTGATTTACTTTTATTTCTCATTATGAATTTGCATAATACATAAATATTGACGGTGTTATTTTACAATTCTAATAATTTCTGTTGTACTTTATCTTTGAATTAATTTCTCACAGGATGTACGTACACAACAAGTTTCTTTCATGCAAGCACATTACCACTGCAAATATTATTGTTTACTCCATCGTGCATAAAATAAACATCTAGCATCTTAAAGGAAGTACGAGGGTGGTCTGAAAAGTTTCCGACCTCAACGTGAAGATGGCAGCACTCGTAAATAAAAGCTACTGAATTTTGTTGTTCATCTGTTGCCAGTTACTCACCAAAGTTTCAGCCATTTTGGACGAGCAGTTTTTATGTAACAGTCGTTTGAGTGAGTTGATGTGAGCTTTTTTGTGAAAATGGACAAAATCGAGTATCGAGCTGTCATTAAATATTTGTTTTTGAAAGGCAATACGCCTTCGCAAATAAAAGATGAGTTGGATTCTGTGTATGGGGACTCTGCACCATCATTTACCACAGTGAAATTTTGGGCTGCTGAATTTAAACGTGGCCGTAAGAGCTTGGGAGACGATGAACGTTCGGGACGTCCAAAAACTGCAACTACCGACGAAAACATGGCCAAAGTTCACCAAATGGTGCTAGACGACCGCCGGATTAAAGTGAGAGAGATAGCAGAGGTTATGAACATGTCAAAAGAACGTGTTTGTCACATATTAAATCAACATTTAGGCATGAGAAAGCTGTCCGCGCGTTGGGTGCCGCGTTTGCTCACGTTAGACCAAAAACGTGTTCGAATGAATATTTCCAACGCTCTTTTGGCGCAGTTTAGGCGAAATAAATCCGAGTTTTGGCGCCGATTAATTACTGTAGATGAAACTTGGATACACCATTATACGCCCGAAACAAAAATACAGTCCAAACAGTGGACTGCAAAGGGGGAACCGGCTCCAAAAAAAGCAAAAACTGTTTTTTCGGCTGGGAAAGTGTGGCGACTGTTTTTTGGGATAGTCATAGAGTTATTTTAATCGATTATCTTCAAAAAGGAAAAACCATTACAGGAGCATACTATGCATCATTACTCGACAAGCTGAAGGCAGAACTTGCGAAAAAACGGCCACATTTGCAGAAAATCCTGTTTCACCAAGACAACGCACCGTCTCACACCTCAGCGGTTGCCATGGCGAAAATCCACGAATTACGGTTTGAACTGCTTGACCATCCGCCTTACTCGCCAGATCTAGCCCCAAGCGACTTCTTTTTGTTCCCTCATCTAAAAATTGCGCTCGGAGGACAAAGATTTTCGTCAAATGAAGAGGCAATCACCTTCGTGAACAATTATTTTGCAGAGAAAAATGCCGAGTACTATTTGGACGGGTTACAGAAATGGGAGCATCGCTGGGAGAAGTGTGTAGAGTTACAAGGAGACTATGTTGAAAAATAAAAAAAAATTTTCAGAAAAAATGTCTTGTATCTTTGTTAGGTCGGAAACTTTTCAGACCACCCCCGTAATGATTTGATTCGTAAAAATTCCAAAAGATTAAAGCAATTAAACAGTTAAATTGCACCCTATTCGTCGCACATACCAGGACTCAAAAGTAAATTAAATGATCTTTGATAAACTGTCTTTATTTTTTTAAGACTGTGATAAGAAATTTTTTTATTAAAATTAATTCATAACATTCATTCAATTTTTAAGTCATTTAGACTGTTTCATAATTTGTTTACAGTTAGAGGAAAATAATCTTGATATTCTCGAGTTGCCGCGCTGACGAAAACTAATCATTTTGTGAGCTTCTTCTTTCTAATAGTCGTAATACGTTTTGATGCGTTTTTGTAGTCGACTATGGTAGATACCTAAACCGATCTTAAAGTCATCAAATATTCAATTCTGCGTTATATTATCTACGAGGTATGTGAGAAAAGTAATGAGACTGATTTCCTACTAACCAAAGTTTTTATTTTTTTCAAACAACAATGTTATCCCCTTCAAAGTAGTTCCCTTGGGCAGCTATACACCGGCGGAGTCGTTGTTCCCACTCTTGGTAGCAGCGCTGGAAGTCTTCAACTGGTATGGCTTTTAACTGGTCGGTCACAGTCTTTTGAATGTTCTCCAGAGTTCCAAAACGACGTCCTTTTAGGACATGTTTCAATTTCGGGAAAAGGAAAAAGTCACAAGGACTCAAATCAGGTGAATAGGGGGGATGAGGAACAACAGTAATGCGTCTTGAGGTCAAAAATGGAAATTGCTGTGTGACACGGAGCATTGTCATGATGAAGCATCCACTTGTCTGCAATGTCTGGTCTCACACGAATCACTCTTTTCCTGATCTTTTCAAGGACACTTTTATAAAACAATTTGTTGACAGTTTGTCCTGGTGGAACAAATTCTTTGTGCACGATACCCTTACTGTCAAAAAAACAAATCAGCATGGTCTTGATCTTTGATTTGCTCATTCGACATTTCTTCGGCTGAGGAGATGACGGAGTGTGCCACTCTTTGCTTTGTTTCAGGATCGTACTCAAATATCCAGGATTCATCACCTGTGATCACAAAAATGAAAAATTCTTGGTCATTGGCAATCCACTCAAGATGATCAACGCACACGTTTTTTCGAATGTTCTTCTGTTCAGTTGTGAGGTTTTTCGGCACCATTTTGGCACAAATCTTTCGCATGTTCAAATTGTCTGACAAAATTTGATGCACGGTGACAATGTTTAAATTTAACTGTTCACTCATCATCCTTATTGTTAAACGACGGTCTGATCTAACAAGAGCCCTCACACGTTCAACGTTTTCGTCAGTTTTTGAAGTTGAAGGTCTCCCTGAGCGAGGTTCATCTTCAACGTGTTCTCGGCCGTCCAAAAATGATTTGTGCCAGCGGAAAACTTGTGCTCTTGATAAGCACTGTTCCCCATAGACCTGTTTCAACTTTTCAAAAGTCACACTCGCGGATTCACCAAGTTTAACACAAAACTTTATTGCACAACGTTGCTCTAAATTCAGATGCTCCATTTCTATAACACACAACAAAAACACAACTTCACTGATGGCGCTGTCAAAAATAATGTGTTAG
>VTPC01000442.1:0-12596 GCA_011009095.1 Ignelater luminosus | reverse complement strand
AAGTTATAGAATTACTTATAAGAAAAATAAATAAAATTTTCTAGTAATTACTCATTAATGTGCTTCGGTTTTACCTTGAAGTAAGTAAATTGTGGAATTTTCTAGAAAACTAACAAAACCCAATAATCTATAATTCCAGTAAAAACCAATCTTTCTCTGAAGCAATTTAACTATTTTCCAGTATATTTAATACAGGCGAGTAGATTTCATTACTATTCATATTTTAAAAATTGTTATAATTTCTAAAAAGGTATTTATGAAAACAATACATGATTTCTAAGAAAATAATATTAATAATGGCTTAATGAGATGATTATAAAACAATTAGAATTTATCATTTTTTTTTGGAGATGATGAACCTTCTAGACAAAAAAATTAACGCGTATTCTAAGAAAACACCAAAAAATAATTTTCCTTTATTAAGGAAATATACCTAATAACAATTATAAAAATTTGTTTTCTAGGAACAAAATCAAACAATGTACGGGCTCAATAAATTTAATCTTTGAAGAAAATTGAACAAGTTACAGTCTGATCAGTCTTCTATTTTCATACTGTTGTTATTAACTAATAAACCGAACAATGATAAACTATCATTCAGCAATTATCTTCTAATTACTTGACGTTCGCTTTGTGCAGACTAACTGGGAGAATTGTAACTTGCAGGTGGATTTGGTTTCAGAACATCATAATATATTAATATCTAGATGGATCAGTAACACGTAGTGCAGTACTGACCAATCTTAACGTCTAGAATACTATCTAATCACTATCGGTACATAAAAGATATTTGACGTAGATTAGAAACTATTTTAAAACATAGAATTCAATTATTATTATTATACAGGATGCTTAAACGCTGTGAATGGAAGATACTGGTCTTACTTTTCTTAGAATATTGAGAAATGTTTTGAGAAAATTTGTACACGATCATAACTTCTACGTTCTAAAATTAATTTCATTTATACAGGATGTTCCATTTCGTTTTCTTAGTAATAGGAGTAAACGTGACACATTGAGCCCCTAAAGTTGTCATGACATGTTCGTTTAGCTATTACTCTAAATGTGAGTATGTTTAGGAATTTTATTAAATCGACCTCAAGTTGTTCTTGCTATTCCAGTTTTTAAAGGTTTCTGAAATCTTGAAATTGGATCATCATTCATCACACTCAACATCGACGATGTCTTCAAGAGGTAGAAAGTTAAAAGTTGAAAACTTCTTCATACCCACGATTTGCTCCATATAGTTTTAACTGGAAATCTTTCCCTCTATGAGTCGTAATTCTTTAATTCCACAATACCTGCTCACTGACACTGACTCATCACCGATATCATGAATCGATCAGATTTGCTATCATTAGTTTTTTGATTATTCAAAATCCAACCTTTAAGCATTTCTTCTTTTTTAGCATCTGACCTTTAGTTCACGTTCAACTCTTCATCCTCTTCTACAGGAACAGTATCTCTCCCAATTATATCTATGTATAACACCGTTTTCCAATTAACTGTCTGGAAACAAGCTGTAAGTAGTCCTTGCAAACGCTATATACAGTATGTTGAAACAATTAATTCAACTTTACCATGTTTTATTTTCTTTATTTTAAAAGTGTAATGATCTGTGGTACGGGATGTGTTTAGGAGACTTGTGCTCAAAGCAAAGGAAAATTCTAGTAAATTTCCTGTGATTTACTCAGTTAATCATTGGTAAAACCACATTTTCTTTTCGATAACTAAAGCTTTTTGAAATTCCGTCTTCACGAATGAAATCTCAAGATTTCTAGCTCGGTTGAGCTTGAAGATTATCTTTTAACCTAGAACATGTTTGTAGGAGAATAACAGCTGCCTGGTTTAGAAGGTAGTCAGAAAGACATGGAACAAATTTCAGAAGAAACAAGATCATGAGTCGAGAGATAGTTACAAAGAAAAATTTAGAACAACCGTAAGGGAATACAAGCAACATATAAAATAAACAAAAAAACCTCATTCCTAGACACTGCCGTACAAGATCATGTCAGGAAAAATGTGCATGTGTACATGGACTGCCTCTTGCAAAGAAATGGAGAAAGAGCTTTTGAACAAATATTTCTCAGATGAACATAAAGAAGAGGATGCAGATGAACATAATAGAATCAAAGATGAGGCTATCAGTCTGTTTCCTATCTTAGGTAAAGCGCGTGATAAACTCACCATGATACAAATAATATCCTATTTTAAGAAACCTACTGAACTACGTAAATGATAAACAATCTAAATCTAAAAAGAGTAGAAGGAGTAGAAAAAGTAGTGTACTATTTCAGAAAGAAAATAAGAAGGTTATATGAGAAGCGAATAACGAAGAATGACTAGGAATCTAACAAAGCAAGTATTGAGAAGAAGATGCTACAAGCATGTCCTCAGCGGTCTTTCTGGAAAGATAGCTTGCTGAATTAGACAGATGCAGTAAAGAAGGTTAATTAAATGTGAAGTGGATAACTATCAAGGGTCCTTTTATGAAGAAAATTGAGAAGAAATAGAGCATGGTTTGAAAGCATGGCAGAGATGGGCAAAGAACAAACTGCAATGCAGTATAGAAAAAGACGCGGAGCGTATTTATAAATACGAAGTGATTGGCATGAAAGTCAGTTCTACAGGGGATAGGGAGAATCATAGAAGGTAGCGAGTCAATCAAGATTGCTATTCATAGTTCACCGTGGAGAGCTAAAGTAGATGATTACACTCCTGGTCAATTCAAGTACAACAAAGCTTCGACACAATTCTTACTTTTCAATTTTATTAGGTAATCATAGAAATGGAATTGTAAGCAAATCTACTTCATGACTTATAAAAGGCATAAATGTGTAGTCGATCGTGTCGAGTAATAGTTACAAGATTATTCTTCTTCTTGCAATTTCGAGTTTTAGTAAAGACGTGCCTTTCTTATAATTTTTTGGGAAAGTAAACAACTGATAAGAAAAACAAAACGTCTTCTGCTAGTAAAGATTGAAATAAATATTTAAACTTTTTCAATTAAGAAAAATATTCGTTCTCCCAGAGTCATTACTTAAATGTAGTTCTGTCAATCCGAATGTCACAACATTACTATGAAAACAATCAAATAGGGCTCTCTGCAGGAAGGCGTGCAGAACGAAAATTTGCATTTTCAATATCTGTTTAGAATTAGTACAATGCAGTGAAGAATAACCTACCAAGAACCAAGAATTCAATCGAAGATTTGAACGGCCAAGATTATTGCTCATCCATTTGTTTTCAAGCTTTTAGAGGCCTTTAAAAATGTAAGGTTTGTCTAGAACAGCCAAAAAAGAAGAAATAAATTGACCTAGATGAATGCAAATTATGCATAGTGCCAGAACACGCAAATACGTCATAGATGCAATATCAGTACCTTTGTTACATTTTGATAATCATGTAAAAGGTTGACCTTTGCTTAATATTCCAGCTGTAATTGCTCATTAAATTATGTAAGTCCTAGGCAGTTCTGAGGTTTTTCAAGTTGTCGTTTCAGCAATATAGTCCAGTGAATCTGTACAAAAAAGGGCTATTCCTTGCAAAAAGTCGGGTAGTTTTGAATTTTTGATGTGTTATCTGGTTACGGACAGTGATAAAAAATTCAAGTTTGTGATCTCGGCGCGCCCCCGGAAACCGGGTTACATAAAAAACCGCTAGATTTTAGCGCTTTTTTAAGTTTTTGCCGAATATCTTGGAAACTAAGCGTTTTTCGCAAAAGGTCCTTTTTTAAAGTAGACTAAATTCGCTATAATTTGAGCACAGAACGAGATCTTTATGTTTAATAGTTCCTGAGATACAGCTTTTCAAGGAATGGCTAGTTTTCAAAGAAAATCGTTAAAATTGTTTCAAACAACGACCTCACATTGAAAATGAAGCAAGGATTTTCTTGAATCCTAAGGCAACAGTTGAAGTTGCTAAGGCAAAGGAATCTATCCTTGTTTAACTGTATGAAAGAAGACCGGAACAACTTGCGCTACAATCTGTTTACAAGGGTAGCAACGAAAACCAAACCAAACCAGTGATGCTGCTGAGTATCATAGTCTGAAGACCTATTACTAAGTGCAGACATGGTTTTGAAAAAAAGTGAGTTGCTATAAGTTTGGGCTCCTCTCTACGCAAGAGTGATAGGCAAGCGGCTCCACAGTCCCTGCTTAAATTTATTTCATGCAAGTGCAAGAAAAGGTGCAGGAAGGCAAGGCTCAATTATTCTTCCCTATGCACACCATCCCTTGGACAGCCCGCAACCACTCATTGACTGCAACGACGAAGAGGTTGATGCACCTTCCACTCTTAAGAAAGTAGCAGAGGAAATTAAAGCAGCCAGTGTAGAAATGTGGCAAGTGAGGACGAAGCAAATGAGGAAGTGATGATTGAGGAAGAAATCATCTCTTCTACTTCTTCAAAGAAATTGAAAACCAATTAATGTTCAAGTTGACTGGTGTTATGCGGGTTTAACAAATGATCTGTACTGCTATGTTTTTTGAAAATATAGTCATTTTTCGAAAAGCAGTATCTCAGGAACTAATAAACATACAGATTTCGTTCTATAACTTGTGTAATACAGGGCATTAGGCCGATGTGTGTATACAAGCAGAGGTTGTCGTGGACAGATGAAAAGATTGAAAGAATCTAAAAGAGAGAAGAATCTTTTAGTTTACAGAACAATTGCAATAAAGATAATAGACCTTTAAAATTAGAAATTCATGTCAGGAATGAAGGGACTATTCCAGACTCTAAAAAAAACTTGCTACGTCATCGGTTGGAAAGCAAGGAGATTAGCTACTCTCTAGAGATGCCAGAAACAATAGAGCATGTTATGGATATGTACAGAACTATAGCTGCTTTTGTAGAGTGCAAGAATGATATGATCATAGCTGGAAGTGTGAAAGGTGTTGGGAAAAAGGCCTTTGTTTTTCAAGCAGTGTCTTGTGCTATACAAAATGGTGCAAACTAGGGCAGAATATAGATATCAGATGCTATGATGCTGGACTTTATAAGTCGGTTAAGATAGCTTGAAATCAAGGTATTACTATAACCTTCTATTGGATGAAGGAACAGGTGAGGATATTTGATAACGAATTTACGGACAGGAAGGTTAAGAAAGCAAACAAATTTAAAACCCAACATGATACTAAGTAAAAATCTTGCGATATTGACTGGGACAGAATCTACGAGGGTAGGTTGACTCATATTGTTATTCCGTACTCAGAGATGGAACGGGAGAATTTAGACTTAGAATTCCAAAATAAGGTTATTGTAAGATGATTCTTTCCGTATAATTCTATTAGACAAAGTCTTTTTCTTTTGAGCTGTTTCAGATGAAGACCCATGAACAAAATATTTCTGTCACTCATTGATGTGTAAATTTATTCTGTAAAATTGTAGAACTGATGCTTAACCTTGCTTATTTGCACCGTAAAAAATAATTTATAAATTAGTCTCACTATGTCCATTAACCGAAACTGAAATATTAGTATCACACAGCCCACAATTAATTTAATACAAAAAATACGTTGTTTGTTTTCAGGAGTTGAAATCTTCTAAACATCTTAAATATCTTAAATATCTTTCTAATAATAAATTACATTTCTACCTTATCCCTGTTAGCATCTTTAAAATTCTGCAAAAATATGCAGAATGCACGCACAACTGTTTGCTTATCAGTATTTAAACAAGGCCTGCTTGCAGATTGTAAAACAAATTTATTTTAGAACTCCTTTTAAAATTACTAAAGAGAAACTTCTGTTATTCATTTTATCTTAGTACTACCCTCTGAAATATTTGGATCACAAAAATCCAAATAAATTAAAATTTATTTATGCTTCTTTCTAATTCCAGAAAAAATTTGAAGCTTGATGGGAATGTTGTTTTAGTAAATTGAAGTATTATACAAAGCCTTCTATTTATCTAGATGTAACAAAATTGTTGGAACAAACAAATAGAGAAAAAACAAAATATTTCAAAAGAAAAACCAGTTAAAAAAGCAATAAACATTTACAATAATAATTATTACTTTTTAGCCTCAGATATGATTTGTTACTAAGCGTTTAATCTAATAATGCACTCTTTCACTTAATACTACGTCATCCAATAGAAAATATTTTGACAAACCGCATCAAATAATACACGGAAGTTTCCTCTAATTCAATATTTCAGCACTTCAGTAGGTACGTGTTCATATTTATTCTCTGTACTTGCTATTGACAGTTTTTATCAATTAGTAATGATAATCCAATAATCAACGTTAGAAAAATGTTACACTATTCCCATTGGACCCTCCGGATACCCACAGCCCTTATCATTACGTACCCTGCTGCAATTCCCTAAAACCAGACGTTGTTATCTAAATTTCGCACCCCTTGTTTTGGGGATAAAACTCTGTTTAGTCTATGGATTAGTGTTAGGGTAAATTTTTTCGCTGTAGATAATTTTTTGATGAAAAGGAAAATTTATTATTGAAGGAAAACATTACATGCCTCTGCTGTAGTTTTAGAAATTAGACTTAACTGTTTTATTTGTTATAGTTGATTAGAAAAAAATCTACGTACTTTAGAAATTTTCCCTAATTAGCTTTAAATGATACTTGGAAGTATTAACTGGAATTTTTACTAAACGAAAATTAATTAACCTGTTTAACAAAATATCAGTGACAATAAAAACGGATGTTTGCCAAGGCACATAAGCAGTTAGCAGTTGAGGTTTGAAAGAGAATCATCATCATGAAAGTAACAGTTGTATTTGTGGTGTGCTTTTTAACCGCAGTGTTTGCTGCTGAAGACCGTTACACAACGAAATACGACAGCATCAACATTGATGAAATTTTGGACAACAAACGTTTGCTCCAAGGATACATTAAATGTTTAATGGAAACTGGAAAATGTAACGAAGAAGGACAGACATTGAAAGAAGTTATTCCTGATGCTTTAATCACTGCCTGCAAGAAATGTAGCGAGACGCAACAGAAGTCTATTGAAAAGGTAATTCGGTTCCTTATTAAGAACAACAGGAAGGAATGGGACGCTCTCGTTGCTAAATATGATCCTGAAGGCACTTACCGCAAGAACTACGACAAGTATTACAAGGACGTTATGGCTTAAACATAAGGTTTTTAATTCATTTTATTTTAAGTTTAATTTTGCTTTTTACAATAGGGTGAGCAATAAAGTTGTCTTATGGCCAGCATCTCTTGGAATTGTTTTCAGGATTTTTCTATGATATAAGTATTGATGTAAAAAAGAGGGATTGAAAAAAAATAACATTTTCAGAATACAATTGTATTTAATTTTAATTTACTTTTAATAATCATACCGTACATGCAACACTCTGCTTATTATTAAAATAGCTAGTCTAAGTGAATAAATATATCTATATGTATAATGCAGATAACAAATAAAAATTATAAAACAAAATCTTGTATGTAATACAAATTCTACAAATCACTAAAGCATAATAAAGCTGAAATATTTTTTCTAATCAGGTAAGTATTCTGATCTCGTGTTGCAATTTTTCAAGTTGTTATGAGAGTAAAGTTCAGCAGAAGTTAAAGAAACCCTGAAAAGTATTAGTTTCTAATCCGTTGTTTTTATTTTATTCATAAAATACATGTTAATAATTAATTACACATCTACTAGAACTGATTGCGCAACTTTATTTTTGTTTGTCCAGTTTACCTACAGAAGGCGCTATCTGCTTATTAGGTCCGTTTTTCGCAATCGTTCAAATTAGAAACTCCCTAGAAAAATAATTTATATTCAGCAAATAGTGTTAGTCTTATAATGTAACGCGCCACCCCTAGAATATTCTAGAAAATGTCCCGAACAGTCTCGAACAAGCTGGTCGAATGTGCCGGAAGGAACGCGAACTTTTGTCATTTGTCATTTATTCATTTATGCTAGTATACAGAGTATTTGCACAAGTCAATAATACAATAAAGTTTAATACAGTGTAGAATAACAAGTCACTAATACTTAATACAATAAATAAATACAATAAAACACATAATGCAAATTATAAATTTTAAAAAAAGCAAACAGAGTAAATTTTTTTTTTCTTATATATCACAGATCTCTCTTGATATGATAATAAAGCTGTATTTATTTTACATGTCTATGCTACAGGAATTCAATTCATGATCCATAAATTCCTGAATTAAGTAAAAGGCTTCACTTATCAGATATCTTTTAATCTTATTTCTAAACGATTTTAATGGCAAATTTACAATGTTCACAGGCAATTTATTGAGAAACAAAGGGCCATAATAATTTTTACTATATCTACTTGAATTAAGACGCAAGTAATCTAAACGAATTTTAAAGTTATCTCTTGTACTATAATTATGAACATTATTTTGTGTATTATAATCGTCTAAATATTTTTTAGTTTGAATTAAGCTATTAAAAATATAAAGGGATGGAAATGTTAATATGCTTAAACTAATAAAATCTTGTTTTACATCATCGGTATAAGATTTTTTTGTAATGATACGTATAGCTTTTCTTTGCAGGTTGAAGATTCTATTAGCATGAGTAGAATGTCCCGAACATACAACAGCATAAGCCATGTGTGCGTTTATTAAAGCATAATATGCGGTTACAGCTACTTGAGTAGGTACAATATGAGTTAAGTTACGTAGAACAAATAAATTTCTTGAAAGAATTGTGGCTAAATATTCAATATGACTATCCCAACTTAATACTGGATCTAACCATACTCCTAGAAATTTCACAGAATCTTCATTTTGATGATTTACAAGCGTTCGATGTGAAAAGATTAGTTTTTTTGTTTTATTTACATTTAATTTTAAACAATTTTGTATTAGCCAATTTTTGATTTTAGATTGATGAATGTTCATTTCATTAAACAAATTATTCTCATCTTGATGATATCGCAAAAACGTTGTATCATCAGCAAATAAAATTACTTTACCGGATAATATTGTCGTATGTAAATCATTAATATATATAACAAATAAGATAGGACCCAATACGGATCCTTGTGGAACTCCACAAGTTAATAATCCTTCTTCCGAGTAAGTATTATTTAGAAAAACTTTTTGTTTGCGATTTTGTAAATATGATTGAAATAGCTTAATACTAGAGGTATCAAAGTTATACAACTGTAATTTTTGTAACAGAGTATCATGATTGACGCAATCAAAAGCTTTCTGTAGGTCACAATACAAAGCCCCTACCCAAGATCCTTTCTCCGTACCTTCAATTACAAAATCTAAAAGACAATTTATAGCTTCGGTTACTGACCTATTTTTACGAAAGCCGAATTGTTGATTATAAAATAGTTTACTAGCTTCAAAATAATCTACAATTTGATCTTTAATTAACATTTCGAATATTTTAGATATAATGGGAAGAAGAGAAATTGGTCTATATTTATTCATATCATTCAACCATCCCTTTTTATGTATGGGTATAACTTCGGAAATTTTTAAGGCATTGGGATAGATACCTTCTTCAATACAACCATTGAATACTTTAGTAAGCGGTGGTATGATTATGTTTTTAATACACTTAATTAACACTGCATTTAAATTGTAATAATCACGACTAGTTTTATTTTTTAATCTATTTATTGCATCACGCATATTATTTTCTGATACAGGTTGTATACTAAACTTAACATTTGTTTGTTGAATATTTGGACTGGAAGTGTTTTGTACTAAAGGAAGACTATTCAATACATTCTCCGGTTGTTTTAAAAAAAATTATTTAATTTATTTACATCAAAACTAATCTTGTTTGAGACTATCTTACCCCTTCTGTTTTCATTAATTATATCCCAGTACACTTTAGGCTTTTGATTGCTATTATGGATTTGTTTAATGTACTTGTTACTTTTTGCCCGTTCCATCTCTTTTTTATATTTTACACGAAAACTATTTATCAATTCATTTAGTTTTAAGTTGGGAAAATCCTTATTTAATTCCTTTAAAAAATTTAAACGCTCCTTCATTTTTCTTAATTCCGACGTGTACCATGTTAGTTTTTGATTTGATTTGATTTTATTCGTTTGTGTAACCACAGGAAACGCACAATTAACGATTTTATTAAGATAGTAATAAATTTTGAAAATTTAGTATTAACATTAACATGAATTTCATTTACAAAATTCCAATTTATAGCTTCTATTAATTTAAAAAATCTAAATTTGCCTACATCTGTATAAGGTCTATATGAGGTGATTTCATCCTTGAAAGTAGGTTTGCATTCAGTGGTAATAAATATAGCTTTATGATCCGATATTCCAGGATCCTCAATCCAAGTATTATACTGTCTAAAATTTCCAAAATTTACTAAGATGTTGTCAATGGAATTTGAAAGTCTAGTCGATTCGGTAATAGTATGCACAAATCCATAAGAGTTTACTATATCTATAAATTTAACATAAGTTTTGTCTTTGATATTGAATCTAATATTAAAATCTCCATTTATTACGACTTCACAATTAAAATTATTTAAAATTGTCAACAATTCATTCATTTTATACATAAATACATCAAAATTCCCAGCTGGAGGCCGATAAACTGTAACACAAATAATTTCCTCCTGCACAAAATTTACTGCTGTAATCTCGATATGTTTTTCAATTGACAGTTCACTAATTTTATCTAAAGGATTGTATAAAATCTTATTTTTACAAAGTATTATAACACCTCCACCTGTAGTGGTTGATCTTGTATAGTGACTTATAACTTTATAATTTTTAAGGAGAAAATTTTCTGGTTCACCAGGTCGCATGTGATGTTCACTTACACACAGTACATCTATCTTTATTCTAAAGTTATTTACAAAATCTTCAAAAATTATTATTTTATTTCGAACAGACTGAGCATTAATATGCACGATAGTAAATTTATTATTACAATTTGAACTTATCTCTTTATTTTGCACACTATTTCTCACAACACTGTTTACTTTTGTATGCGCCGAGGTTGATTTTTTCGGTAAAAAAAATTATTGATGCAGGTTCCTTTCGGCCATACAGTTGGATCCATAATCTTATCAGCATCGCCTTCATTCACATCAAGTTTAAATGAGGAGTAATATTTTGGAAATTTCGATTCAATTTTTTCGCATATTACTGGAGCTACCGATACCACGTGGTCAAGAACTTCCTGTGCTGTGGTGTCAGTGGCTATCTTGCAAATGTGAATGTTCTTCTATTAATTCTAATTTGGTTTAGTTTCTTTAATTATTAATAAAAATTTAAAAACAAAAAGCTATAAAGAATCCTTTAGTCCATTCCTAGTCTGATACCTAATAATAGACCCCTCGCTTTATTTAGTACTTCTTTTTCTGTCTAAAGATACTAATACTTATTTGTACGACTTTTTTACTGTAGTTGTGGTGACTGCAAATTAAACTTAGGTAGGTAAGTTAGAATTCAGTGTTGTAGGAAAGACTGGGGAGTGGGGACGTGTTCATAAAGTGCCTCTACCGTCTCCATATCAGTGGTGATGTACGATGGGGTGATCTGAGGCACAATAACATCTTTTACCACCATTTTCCAGTCATTGGCAATGTTCAGGTCATCCTAACTCACTCATTATTCATCGACGTCGATTAGAAAAATGCAGTTTGCAATTTTCGCCACTACTCACCATCATCAACTGAGCAAGACATCTAGCTTTAAACTTCACGCTTGTTGCCTGCTACTCCTTTCTTGTTACATCAAAAAGACATCCGTGTACGCAAATACTGCGGATTGACCAGTATCGGATCTTTTGAGAGTTTTTGGCTCTGCGAGTGCGAGCTGCTTCAACCATCTTGTTAGATTTAATTTTCAGTATTGCTTTCAAAGTTAGATTTATGATGTTATTTTAGTAAAAGTACACATAAAAATGTTTTCAATAGCTCATGTGCGTATGGGTAATTTACATGAGTCAGTCAGTCTGGTTTTTGACTAGAAACTGGAGACATCCCTTTCATTTTAATTTCTATAAAAATTCTTGTGATAACGGTGCTACTGGTAGTGGTTTATAGACGTGTTTTGTGTAGTTTTAACTAGTTTATAGGATTTATTTCGACATGGATTCTGTAACTACAAGTATGTTCTTTAATTTAATGGTGATTTTATAATACTTTTATTAATAAAATAAAATTTTAACCAAGGTATTGCAAAGTGCTTTCAATAAGAAAATATCTCGTAAATAAATGAGTTTTGCAGGGACCTACAAAAAAGTATCACAGAGTACCGTTTCATTATTTTGTTTACGTGTTAATGTTCCTCATTATGAGTGTATTCACAAATAACCAGATACCACAAACGATCACTTGTCACATAGAGCCTATTGTTCACAGGTAGCCGCATGGACGCTGATTCGGGGAATTCAGATAACAAAATTGTTGTTACCAGAAATGAACTATTTTTAGTATTAAGACAGTACAAATTTCTTGGTTTATCACAACCTAGGTGCAATGCAAGATTATGTACATATCTTTTGAACAAATATAATATTAGTGACTGTTCTAATGATATTGAAAAACGTTTAAAGACTATAGTGAAAGTGGTGGTTTCAAAATGAATTTTAAAGTGGAGAATTAGCAGACAAATATATGACAGATTCGTGCAAAAGA
>VTPC01000441.1:27203-48496 GCA_011009095.1 Ignelater luminosus | reverse complement strand
AACTTGTAATGAACATGTAAATGGTATAAAAATTTAAAAATACACCAAGCTAATTGTAAGATGTTTAAATATTTATTTTTACAAAATTAAAAAAAAGTCAGAATACCATTTTCGTTTGCTAAAAATTTATAATTGAGGTAAAAGTGAAGCAGCAAACTATATCAATTATGTTTTCTCTAATTACATTCAAGGCGATAGATGTAATTTTAGATAATTACACGAAGTTGGATCTGTCTTGTGAATACCATTAGTTTGCACTACAATTAGTGAATATATAAAAAACAAATCATAAAAACTTAAACAAAAAATTAACGACATCGATACTACTAAAATCGACCATAACGTACTTCATAAGTTGCCGAAGGCCAATGCAAAGAGGCACAATTAAAAAAGTATGGAGGGTTGGCAGAAAACTTCAAAAATCAAATAAACCAGAAACGTTTTTACAGCAACCTTATTAATGGGAGGAAAACTATTTTGAAGAAATTCAGACCAGAATAAAAACAAGTTAACATGGTTAAGTTACCTTCAAGAAAAAGCAGCTGATATATAGCTTACATGCATAAATCCTGAAATATATACATTTGCGCATGCAAGTGATATAAAAAGATCACTTAAGAAGTAACTTAAATGGAAGGCATCAGTGATCAAACACACAATTTCTGAGTGAACAAATCTCTATGAGCATCAGGGTTTACTTACCAAAAGTTTTAAAAGATCTTGAGCGATTCATGTAGCTGCCAAAATATGTAAGTAGATATCAGTAACGCAATCTTCACACCTGCTATTTTGAATACGTCAAAGCATGTGATGAATGACCTTATCGACACAAAACTTAGGTAATTCAGATTAAAAATTTGTTTGTAAAAACCAGTAATAGTAGACAACAGTTTGAGAGTTTTTTGCAACCAGACAAGTTAGCATACAATGGAAATAAACTTCAGAGAGTTCGAAGATGAACTTTGATCATGAATATTAAAATATTGATGATTAAAGGTCATAATGTTTTGAAATGACCGCAATCGCAGATATAGAGATGCCAACCATTGAGCAACCTACATCTAAGGGTTTTTATGATCAAAAGTTATCTCAGTCTAACGCAATTACCAAAAGAATTTGCACTTCAAGCTTTTCGATTTCTATGATAAGGTTTGGAGATGCTTGGAAATGATTACCAAAAAAACAAATTTGAAGACAATAGCAAAACTTTTTATTGTTATTAAAATGTGAGTTTTTGCATAGCACTTAATGTATAGTATGCAGAGTGTTTCTTTTAAGACAGGTTTTAAGATTTTACATGTTAAAATCTCTATTCTTGCAAACCCTTGCTTTCTTAGAAGGTATCATTTTAGAATGGAATATGTTGATGAACTTGCTTTTAAATTGACAAATAACGGTTTAGGTACGTCAACTGTACAGTGTTTTGTTTAATTACTAGGTCATATACAAACGGGGAAGTTAACTGGAAAAGAAAAGTTACCGCGATTACGTTAAAATATAAACAAAATAGTCAAATGTCAGCAAAAATATTAACTTACGTACTTACTATTATTTCGAACTAACTTATATGTAAAACTGCACTTAGGTATTCTTGTTTTAATTGTTTCTTTTCTATTTGTATCATAGAGAGAATAGCTGTCAGCAATGCTGACTAAGCTGATTCGTACACGCAAATAAACCCTTACAAACTGCTGAAGATGTAAGGTTAGATAGAGGAGAAATGAGTTTTATATCCTGAAAATAAAACACAACTTGCAAACTGCATAAGAACGCTTATAAAGCCGAGGTTTCAGCTATCAAGAGACTTGGCCCAGTAAGCAAACTATAATCAAAGTTCACTAATAGCCCTTCAGGACCAGACTGGTTCATAATTTGATAGGAAACATCAGTTCAAATCGAAAGATTTGCTGAGACCAGCTGCAACTATAAGTTAGAAAACTTGAAAGCTTAAGAAGAGTACAACTGCAAAAAATGTAAAACACCGAGCAATCTGGAAGTGACTCAAATATTGGTATTACAGAAGATCCAGTCAAAACTCAAAAGAATTTTTGAGAGACGAAAATCAACAAAGACACTTAAGGTTTTAGACGGTCTTACTTGTATGACATTTGAACCACTCTGCGGTGAACAAAATGAAAACCAACTAAATGTTTTTGAAGATGCATATGGAGATAGATCTATTAGAAGAAATATTTGATGAAAGAAATTTGTGTTTTGAATGTTACAAATCAAAGTTTAATAGAAATCAGTTGCCACAAAGGAAAAGTAACAAGAACTCAGAGAAGAACCTCTAACAGTCTGCTTTTTCTTTAGTTTTGTCTAAACATTATTTTTGTTTTCTTCGTGTTTGTCACATTGTTGCATAACCCAGCGGGAATTTTAGGGAGAGAAGTCGTATCTCAGATATAGTACCAAACACCGTGGTAAAATATTTCTAATACAAAAAAAACTATTATTCAAGGATAAGGCACGCAAGAAAAGCTTTACATGTGAACAATCATGATATTACTAGAGGTCTTCATAGTGAGATCATTTTCCTGTGGTCTGGTTCAGCAGGATAAAATTCTTTGCCTAAAACACAGCTGTAAATTTTTTTATAATACACGTATAATTGTGTTACATATATTTGTATAATGTACACGTGCATTTTGGTGTGCTCACAATAGTTGGTTGCAGATATACAGGGTGTCCCATCTTTTTTCTGAAACAACTGTATACCTGAGTGTTACCTTGTCTGTCCATAATATTTCTTTTCAAGCATTATTAATCACTTTGAACGGCGTTGACAGCCAATTACAATAAGTCAAGTATCTATCAGAATCAATGTAATATAGGTCTTGAACAGATTATAGATCAGATGGTCTTCTATTATTATTATTATAAAGAGTTCACCACACCAAGCTTTATGAGATTCGAAGGTACGATCTGAGTGTACTCAGTCTTGGACCTCTGTCTAAAATGCAAAGGACACCTCCTCTTCGTTTTCTGTTTATCATTTTGTTTTTTTTTTCTTTATGAAAAAGAAAGATGGAAATAAACGCCACAAGGGCCCGCTAACCAGCTTACATTCTCGGAGTTTTTGGGTCTCAGGTTCTAAGAGGAAACAGCTGAAAAGAAAAAACATACAAAACAAAGACAAAACTTTTAGGATATCAGAGCTTTACAAAAAATGAAATATCTTATGCTAAGTAAACAAAAAAAATAATTATTATATATAAATATAAATAAAGTTATTAAATATTATCGTCAAATATTAGCAGAATTAGATTTAAAAATCGCCGTAGTGTGACGGCACCCTTTACAAAATTGTAAGAACTAAGTGGTTTTAATTATTAATTCAATAAATTAATTAATTAAAGATTAAATTTATAACAATAACTTCTGATAATGGTCTACAAAATTTTTATTTAAAAAACGGGCAAGGAAGAAAGAAGAAGCAAAAATAGTTTTACAGAATTAATAAGCGGTTTAATAGATTCTTTTTTAAAATAATAAAAAAATGTGCTGGTACGTTCAGTCCAGATTTCACTCTCGATGGATTAAAGATGGTACCACCAGGAGATCGGGCGGAACAGACACGATTTTGGTACCTAGCTTTCAGGTTCGCAAGCACTATTGGCGCAAAAACGCTCAAGCGGAAAGTAAACCTGCATTTTCAGATTTAGAAGGTAGAAGATGATATCTTACAAACTAGAATGAGTTATATTGGGCGTATCAATATCTATAGCGAAGTAAATAAAATTTAGGTGACAGTTTCCATACCGCTATACTGAAATGTTTCGAAATGATTTTGAAACATTCTAAACTCTCGTAAGTATATCAGTAATAACTCTTGCATTTGAAGTCTTCTATTAGGAAAACGTCGTTGATATTCACGAGTTGTATCCAATGCTTTACCATCACGTAAGCTGTAAATACTGTGGATTTGCACGTATTTTTGTTGTGTGGACAAATGAACTATCAAGCATAATACAAAAGTAGCAAACTTTAATTGTGGATATTTTCAAAGGTTATTCTGTTTTATGTTGAATATCACTTGAATGCCAAGATTTGAACACCCTGTATACCTCCAATGGATGCGTTATTGAATTTCTTCTTTATTTTGAAGTCTTTTGCATCTATACAAATTATTCAAGGATACATGTACCCTCTAAAAAGTATTTGGTTTGACTGAATTCTAATAATTAATAAAATCATTTTTATTGCAGTTAACGATTTTGAACGCAACCTATATGAGTACTACAAATATTTTAGTTCTGATTTTGAAAGTAATAATGGGGTACCTCTGTTTTTGTTAAGCAAGCAACAATGAAAAAAAAACTCTTAATTTAAAACTCCAAACTAAACTTGAACTTTTATCCGACGCATTTTATGCTTCAGGCCACTTCATTCCAAAATCCGATCCTGACCTTTCTAATTTCATATTTCATTCATTTCATTAATGTATGCATCGCCTACAACGTCAGTCTACATATAGTATGTTTTATCTCTTGTGTTTTGAATTGTGATGTACGTCACATTACGTTTACGTAAATTTGCATAAATCGGTCATCGTAGCAAATTTTTTTCCTGCTAAAATTAGCAGTTGACGTCGTTAATGTTTTGTCACATAAATGAAAATTAATGATTTATTTATCAATAAATAAATAACACATTTCTTTCAATTTATCTAAATGTTTTTCGTCAGCCTAAATAGCGTAAGAACATTATGCACCATCAATATTTAGTACATCATTGTTAACCGAATAAAACAGAAAAAAGTTATTGGAATTTGTTAGAACCTAATATCGTAGTCTATATACTGAAGGTTGTTTAGAACCCAACAAAAAAGCACTGAGTTCTATAAAAGTTTTATCGTCGTAATGAAATGGTGCGTACAGAACTACAATAGGAGGATTCGATTTTTATTTGTCCATTTTCTTTAAACGAGTAACTTTTTAGTACCACCGAAACAAATTCCTTTTATTTTCTCTCTTATTTTAATTGCAAATTCAACTTTAAAATTTTGTGCTGTTTCAGAAAAAATCCTTCTTATGTAGTACTTTTATTGTCACAAATAATATTATTATTAAAATGATAAATCGTTCTTGTATGTGAAACATCAGCTTTTGCCTGAAATGCGAGAAGGGCATTAAGAACATGTAAATTGAGCGTTACAATAATATTTTGAAAATATGACACTATCTTAGAAACCGCAAAATAAGATGCCGCTCCGGGAAGCGTCAGTAATGCAATGGGAAATGAGCTTTGTATCGCGAATCGTGTTTGCTTTTGGGAATGGAAAACACGTCGAACTTTATACAAAGGAATTTGACTGGAAAACAGACAATAGGAAAGAGAGAGAGTTGGTACTGAAGTTTCCGTATCCTAAACAAAACTTCTAGATAAATTTACATGAACTCCCCTGTTTCAAATATAAATTTGATTGGAAATCAATTGGAACTGATTTAAAAACAACTCCGTCTTGGAACATCTCTTTCTTTAATAGTTATACAGATAAAGACTTGCTCGAAATAATAAAATTGCGGCAATATGTCACCAATATAAACAGAAACAAGCGTTCAAGGATCAAGTAAATAGAAATACTGCACTAATAATATTTTTATGAATTATTTTGAATATCAAATTTACAAATATTGTTTCTCATTTCAGGAAATAACTAGATTTTCAACTTTTTTTTTCAATGTACAGGAAAAATAAACTATAAACTATACTCGTGAAAATACATAAATAAAAATCAGGAATTAGTTATGCGTGACTATAAAAGGAAATTAAAATAACCTCACACTTTACAGTTCAGCACGTGACGTGGTACTTATAAGTCAAAGGCAGAGGTCATAGATTACTATTTGTATTTTGAATGTGATGTATTATAACGTTAATTAGAAATAAAATAAGCTTTGAGATAATGAATGGATACAAAAAATTGCAACTTTTATAACACCAGCAGGTCAATATTCCCCCACTAAAGGAACAAAACAAATAGTGGTCTATGACTAATCAACCTAGATTGCCTTCGACTATAGCACTGTACAGCCTCGTTGATGTGATACATCTTTCTTCGATTGAATTACACTTTGATTACAATAATTACAGTCTGATAAGGGCAAGAAATACTTGAAAAAGCAAGACAAATTTATTGTTGTGGTAAAAACATTTTTCTATGCGTAAGAAAACTCGTGCGGTATAAGGAGTCAGATGCCCATTTTCAGCAACATTTCAAATTCATTTCACCGTATGCAGCTTATTGTCAATGTTAATGCAAAACAATTTAAACGTCTACTACTCGTATCTTCTTAAGTATACCATTTATTGATTCACAAGCATCGAATGTGTCGATATGATGTACGTCTACAGTTTTTGCAAACATCTTTAAGATGTAGCAGGCAGACAAGGAGAATATTATTTTGTGAAAGAAAAATAAAGGAGACTCCAATTTAAAGATACAATTGTTAATTCTTAAACATGATCAGAAGGAAGATTCCGCCATAACTAATAAATTAGTTTCAATAAATTAGTTAAGCCCATACACAAGACGTCCCAGAAAACGTGAAACGCCCTTGTTCTTATGTTTGCTCTACTCTCTCATTTTCTTGAAGTACAGTTATCAATTTTGCATCTAGTTAGGCCTAACATAAGTTGAAAACTAGCTAGTATAGAAAAGATAAGACTTGAGCGGAAGTAGAAGAGATAGGGAAAATACGGGTGTTTTGCGTTTCCTGAGACACTCTAAGTATTTTTTATTTCTAATTCTTTCTTAACTCTAAAAAATTAAATTTTGCATATTTTCATCGGTCATTCGTTAATTACTTATTTCTATTACACTCATCCGACTCGGAATACACATAATACAAATAGCCAAATCTTAAGGTTAAGATCACCGAATGCGCAAGCAAAAGATCAAAAGTACTGACTAAAGTGGCGCATCCTAACCTTCCCTAAGTTTTGCCTTAAACGTAATGTCGTATTGCAAACAGTAAACTAGCACTTTAAATACCAAATACTCAAACAAATCGGTTTGCAAGATAGGCCGAAGCGCAATGTAAGCAAGGTTATGCCCAAAACGAAAAGTTTTTCAAAAATCACTCCTCTTCGTTTTCTGCTTGCAATTATTGGACGCGGTACGCTGTAGATCGAGCTAGCTCTCCGAAAAACAACTTGTTTTGTTGAGCTGCCTTCAAACATGCATCGGAGTATCGCCAATTACGGACTACAACATACAAATATTTAACAGGAGTCATTGCTTTTTAGGGAGCCACAGAGGCTCGCTGAGAAATTTCTTCGCATCTTGTTGCTCCAGTCTCTGACACTGCTCGAGTGTATTACACCAGAACTCACTAAGCATCTGATTTCGTCATTCTCTTTTCCGGTAGAAGCTTAAGTCTAAAAAGCTGTCTTTATTTCCTAGACTCAAGGTTATTGATGAGGGATGTTATTCTAGGAGCCTTTAACAGTACGCAAGATGGGTGATTCTGAGAGATATTGAAACACCATTTACCATTAATTCTCAAAACGATGCTATTGCACAGCAGTCAAGTTTATTTCAGTCTTTAATTCATTTAAATCTAAACAAAGTAATATTTAGACGATAAAAGAATAAATCTGGTTGTGTACTTAGGGGACTAGGCCATGTAAATAAAATAAATTAACGCTTGTATTGTACATCTATCTCATTCTTAACAGTTAAAAATTATATTTCTGATCCATTATTAGTTGAAGTAAAAGCGTGCATACGGAAGAACACTTGAATTTTACCACCTGAGGTAGTAAGATTTACTTCGAATAGGTTATTGAAAGACCTGCAGATATTTTAATTCTGAATGCTGGGAATTTAGTGATGTAAATTATTTCAAAAAGGGCTTTGTTAGTAAAGGTAATAAAATAAATTAGTTACTATCTGAGGTGGTTCAAACACAGCTGCAACGGATATTCGCATACTCTATATGTACAAATGACTTTTTTTGAAATTATTCAAATATTGGTTTGTGGCAAGTTGAATAATAGACAAAAATCTAAGTACTGCCCGAATGATCAAAGGTCGTATACATTTTTGAGTCAACTTCTTTTAACAGTTTTACGCAGGTTTTATTGCATTCGTTTTTGTGATCTGCCACCACAAGCAAACCAAAAAAAAAGTTGTTTGCCTCATATCTCCAAATGAAATGTAATATCGCTATAGGACCTTTTCAAGTATGCATCCTTCAGTATATAACAAAAGTGCGGTCTATTCGATTTTCATTTGCATTTACGCATTGGTGTTTTTTTAATTTGAGATTGTGATTTGCAGACCAAACGATGTCTTTTTTCTTTCTAAACTAAAACATATAAAGCATCATATGAATCTTGAGGCGAGGTAATATTTTCAGAGCAGATCTTTTGGCTGGTTTTGAGATGAAAATCAATGTAGACCATTAGTTAATACTCGAGCAGTGACACGTTTTTAATACTTTCAGCTATTTAAGTGTTTCCTAATAAAAATAAAATTTGCATTTTACACTCACTCTGTTTAATAAAACCGTTTTGGTTAAAACTTGAATAGCGGTTCTTAAATACCAAAGTCTAAAGTTTACTTTTGCAAACGCGAAATATTATACGAGGTGTGTAAATAAGCTAATGAGATTGGCAACTTAGGGTTCAATGTGGCAACATTGGCGACTACCGGTTTAGAGGCCACTACGAATCTGAACTCCGTAGAGTCATTTGGTTGTTTGTAGAAATTTTTTTGTACACTGTTTTTCTCTATTGAATTCTGAAAATGAGTGATATCAATTTTGAACAACGTTGTGCTATCAGGTTTTGCTTCAGACTTGGTCACAGTGCGACAGAAACTTTTGCAAAGCTTTAGCAGGCCTATGGACACAATGTTTTGCCAAGGACACAGGTTTTCAGGTGGTTTAAGGCATTTTCAGAAGAAACAGAATATATTGAAGATGAACTCCGCAGTGGAGGGCCTGCAACTGCAATGTGACGCTTTCTTTCATGTCGGACGGTATAGGTATTCACCGTGCTCGGGCGCCAGATTTGTTGAGGGGGTTTACTCCCCCACCTCGCCCTTGAGGCGGTCGGGCGAGGGCTTACCGGGCAGCTACGATGGAGACCGATTACTCCAGGGGCCGATTTCGCCTGGAAAGATATTGCTACAGGAATAATAAATAAAACACAGTACTTGTACCAGACTCTATCTATTCAGGAAAACCAAGCGGCACACAGGAATCAATACAGCAAAGCACTACAACTACCTTAACACCTCTACCTAAGCCGTGCAAGCCAGGAGGGTTAACTAAGCGGTTGTCGGAATGGAATCAGTGCCCTAAAAGAGGTGATCTATGGGACGAAAACGGTGTGGCCCGGATACTGCGGAATCGGTACTGTTCAGAGGCGACGGACACCACTTGCGCCTTTGCCGACGGTCCCACTTCACGTTCCGGGGGTTAAAGGGTAAGGCAGCGAAACTATAAAATAGAATAAACTAAAATTAAATTAAATTCAATTGGTCCACCCGCATAATGGCCGGTAGGTGCAGCCGCTGATAGCGGTTATAGCTAAAGGAAAATTTGTTCTTTTAATAAATAAATAAATGAAATTCTTGTAACTTCGTTACAGCAAGAAGACAAAAATGTTGCCAAAATCCGGGATATTCTGCTTTCCGATCGTTGCTTCACAGTCAGAATGACCGTTCATGAGATTTTGACAAATGAATTGGGAGTAGGAAAAGTTGAAAAACATTTCGCAGGAACGAGAAAACAACAGGAAGGACACGTGCCTTAACTTTTTGAAACGGATTTTTCAATACGACCTGGAAACAAAGCGCCAGTCAGGAATGGCACACTTCAAGCTCGCCAAGGCCAAAAAAGCAAAGACGAACAAATCGAAGATTAAGACCATGTTGATTTGCTTTTTCTATAGCCAGGGAATTGTCCACAAAGAGTTTGTGCAAACTATAAACCAAGCATCAAGAACAATAACTGGGTGCTGTATCACGACAATGCGCTTAGTCACACTGCATGTTCAATTAAGGAGTTTTTGGTACGTAAAGACATTCCTGTGGTTCCTCAGTCTTCTTATTCCCCCGTCCTTGTGACGTTTTTTTCTACCCAAGATTGAAAAATTATGTCAAAGGATGTCATGTTAAGACACTATAAGACATTAAAGTTGTCGTCACCGACCAGCTGAAGGCAATTTTAGTATCCGAGTTCCAGCACTGCTATGAAGAGTGGACAAATCATCTCCATTGCTGTGTGGCTTCCCAAGGCAATTACTATGAAGCAGGCAATGTGAAGTTGTAATTTTAATTGAATAAAAAAATGATAAAAATCAGTCTTATTACTTTATTTACACACCTGGTAAACTACTTTTAAGATACAAGAACGAGTGAGAAGATTTGAAATGACTTCATAACAAACAATTGAACAACGCCGAAATAAACAGGTTTAGACAACTATAATATGATATTGTTGTTAACAGCAATAAATTAGTAGTGAACATATATACTTTGCTCAATAACAAGTTTTAGTGTTTCTACACGTTATCTATCTATCTATTAAACTCACATAAGCAAAGAGATCTGAAGAAAAGCCAATTTTCAGATGCCACACAAAGTTATTATTTCCGCAAATGAGTATATTAACCAATTCGCCAAGAGCATTAGTTTATACTGTAAGGTTCTAACGACGATCATTTAGATTTTTTCGGCAAATGAGTATGTGCCTACATTCTGAAAATGCTAAATCACACAAATCAATACAACCGCATTTTTGCTAAAGTTAGGCCCAAAACAACGAGAATTAGAGAATAGATGTCATGACCGCTAATCATAGCGCGAACTAAAAAATCTCAAAATGCTCAATTTGCAAAATGGTCAAAAGTAACTGCTTTGTTTTTGAAATGATATCTTCTTTCGACATCTGAGCATGTGTGAATTCGGAATCTGATGTGAGTTTTAGATTTGGATAAGCATGTCTGCCTCAGGTCGACATTTAGCATAGGGCAAAAATTGGAAAAATAAGTATGTTAAGTAATTATGTAGACAAAGCTTTAGGAATAGACTCTCTTGATAAAAATGAGGTTGCCGGTCTTAAAAACCATGTGGTCAAAACTGCAACGTCTAGGTCTTTGAGATACAGGCTGTTACAGATTTTGTTTTTTTTAAATATTTTCGAAATATTGCACAATATTGAAATGAAATTTTTTACGTCGTTACTATTAAGCTTGTTTTATTAATCCTAGAAATTCCCCAACTGTTTATTTTTGTCAGACGCGGAAATACAAAGAGAGTTACATTTCATTTTTAGCATCTTGCATATGCAACTAAAGTAACTCTTTTTAAATCTGCACTAATATTTTATCTCTTGAAAAAATAATCTTTCCGTAGAAACATTATAAGTCCTGATTTCAAGCTAAATCTCTACAAATCATATTTCAAGCAAAAATGCTGAATCCAATTTGAAATAATGGCTGCAAACCCAATCCACATAATGCGAAAGTCACGAACACCACTTGTAGTCTACTATCATTAGCCCGTCATCCATACACTTAAGACAATCACTCTCGGAATATTCTACACTTATCGTATAGTTATGAACTAGTTCAAAATTTAGTACATTAGTAAGAATTTACTGATTGATCAAAAACCGCGAAGAAATATAAAAATTAGTATGTTTTTTGTTTTAGTAATTTTGTATTCTCCTTCCACCAAGTAAAACACTATGACCAACTTGAATCTGAATTACTCTGTGTTCTGTTTTACAACAAATTTTACTTATCTACATAAAGCTTGTTAACTAACTACCTCTAATTTGTTACATTTACGTGGTGTTCCATATGTTTGAGGTAAACTCCAAATCTTAAATAAATTTGTCAGAATTTAATGTCACTTTCCAAATTCCAGGTAGGATTTGTAACTAGAAACAAGACCGAGAGCGAAACCAACTTGGAATTTATTAACTTCTAAGTTATGTGGCATACGAAAGACTCAAAACTGTAATTTAGGAATTTAGTTAAACAACTAACTATACATATTTATCTCAGTCGGTCTAAGTAAACCACCCACGAAACTTATTAGAAACCTGTTCAAATAGTCCGTACACTCACTCACAAATTACAACTAAGTATCTAGTGGAAAATTTTGCTACGACAAGATAACGTGAGGCGTCAATTCACTGATACCAATCGTTTAGCTGTTAACAAAATGATTAAAAGTAAGTAATCAAGTAAGAGAGAATATTTTTAAAATATGACAAATTTTGGTATTGGTTACTTCGATAAATTGTTAGAATTCGTCAGTTTTTGAATTGGACACCTTTGTACGAAATGGAATCTTCAATTTATCCAACATGCAAAGATGTTCGCCAAGAGCAACGGCTTTCTGTCAAGGAATATGTCTGTTGATCTTTTTTGAGATCGCGTAAATAGATTATTGAAGTATCAAGATTTTGTGATACGTGAATGCGCAAAGCAATTTTCTGCTTGATTTATGTACAGATTGCTAACGAAATTTTATAAAAATGTCGTATTTAATTACCTGATAATTTTTAGTTTTTAAAGAAACAAATTTTAAGCATTTTCACTATAAAAAAAGCATTTTAGATTTTATATGATAACTGAAACTAAGAATATTTAGTAGCAAAGTCAAACTAGTTAGTAACAATTAATATTACTTTAATCAGTTATAAAAGTTAAGACGTAAGCTTCCTTGTATTTACATTTATCTCAATTTTGCAAATTATTATTCTGAATACGTTTTGAAGTAGCAGCAGAAACTTTGATTATTCAAATAATAGCCAAAGCCCCGAGAAGGTACCTTAGTGCTTACGTTAGAACTCTCATGTTTGGCTAGACAAAGTAAAATACTCGAAAAGAATCTCGACGCCAAATATTAGGAGAGAAAGCGATTGAGGCAAGATAAATTCACTTAAAGCTCATCCTCTTCTGCTGTACAACCAAAAAAAGAGTTATAAAATTTGGGTCACACTTATCCGATATGCATATCAGAAGACTTTATTTTATGACAGGAGCTCCCCGGCTTTTTGGGAAATCGAGATAGGCTATATATCTTTATTGATTACGAATGTATTACGGAAGTTTGGGCGACTACACGTGTTACAGCGTAATCTATACGATGTACATGTTGAGCCGGATTCAACAAACTTTAGGGTTATATGGGTCAAATGCTTTCCTAACTCGTAAAATGAAAATGCGAATGTGTGCGTGTATACATAAGTACACAGCTTCAGTCTAACATAATATGTAAAGCTAACTAAATTTTTTGTTTGATCCTATTTTGTAACTAGTAGTCACTGCTTGAAAAAGAAAATATTATTTAGGCTTCACAATTCTTTGTAGCTTTTTCTTCCTCATATATTTGAATTTGCTTCAAGATTCAATTACAAAAAATATTGCTCAGATAACTACTTTGACAAGAAGAGATAGCGTTGCGAAATGTAAACAAATGAAATTACATACAAATCCCTTACTCCAGTATTTCACACGGTAAGAATTGTTTACAAGACAAACGTAAGCATTTTCTGTTTCGTATAAAGAAGAGAGACTTTGAATTGCGAAGAGTGATTTGGGACACTAAGCCCCACAAAGGGTCTTGTATCTACTGGGAAATTTCTAAACGAATATGAAGAGCACTTCTGTCGCCTGAAACTTTGAGAGCTCTTGTAAACTGTTCAAAACATGACTAAAGTTTATTTCACGTATATAAGTAGTTTTCGAAGTTGTTTCATTTGTTTTGCTTAAAATATCAAGGAAAAGTTAAATTCCTTGTGGTAATATAAGTTTTGAATTATGAAATATACATATTTGCCAGCACAGCTTCAAGAAAATTTTAACAGTAAGTAGCTTTACTTAAAGAATTTTTGCGCTGCGTTTTGATCAATACGGTAGCTGCAGAAATTTTAAAATTTGATTAAAGTGATACATTTTTGATACTGTCTGAGATTTCACACGAATCGCTGTCTAATGCATTTTTCTTTATTCATAAGTAAAGTTCCGCTCTAATTTAACATGAATACGTTTTTTATGGTGATCTCCAAGAAAGAAATGTAGTACATATTCATATATTATCTATTGCTTTATCTACTCCTTTAAAATTAGTTCAATGTATTATTGATTTTCTTTTATAGGCAGCCAGGACCACATTAGGTTCGACTAAATCAGATTAGTGACTGACGTGACTCTAAGCTCATTCAATATTAATTTTCTAGTTCACATATTGTTATGGTTTTAATGACAAAAAACTGGATTGGATTGATGGATGGGTAAATTTTCTCTGTGTCCGATGATGTACAGCATTGGCTAACTGCTGGTGTATGTGACGTTGCTAGACTTCTTGAAAAGGAAATGCTAATCAAGTCAATTGTTGTCAGAGTCTATAAGAAACGGCATTTTTATTAAGAATAATTTAACAAAAGGTGAGGTAATTCTTTGTAGCCCACTAGATAGATCTGATAACTGTGTTTTTACACTGGAAGTTGATAACTCAAAAATAGTGACATAGTTAGGTACACACACATTTCTTACTTATTCTACTTAATAATAGAATTACATCCCATTTATAAGAATTAAAAGAAAAGTCCTGCTGTAGTAAAACCATTTAACTGATTAACGGGTAGATCGTAAAGATGAAACGATTTCATTTGGAATTTATTCTATAGAACAATATTTGTTCTTTCTACCCGGGAAATTCTAGTATTTATTAAATAAGATTAAATTAAAAATTAAGTCTTATCAAAAATATAATACAAAAGGGGAAAATTAACTGTTAACATAGAACACAGAAAGAATTCTAAAAAATATCAAAGTTTTAATTGCATTAATAATACCAGGCAGCTCAGTTAAAGGACTGTGTGCATTGAGATAAAAAAGGAGTAAATACAAAAACATTTACTAGATCAATGCTTTTAATATTTACATTCTCAATATATTTAATCTTTGTTACTTATAATTTAATTCAAGATCACCATGAATCCCAGAAATAGGTTATAATCACTTTGTAGTAAACAGAAAAACGAATGGTACACTAGGAAGCTTTAATCAATAAGAAATTCATTATCAAGCTTAAAGATTTTTTTTCAAGAAGTAGCAGAGTAGACAATCACAAAGTCTACAAAGCAAAAAGCTTTGAAAATCATAATATTTCAACACTTACTAGCTTGTTACTTCAATGACTCTGTTGCCAACAACTATTGTTCAAATACAAGACGTTAGAAGCAATTTCGTTGCAATGCTTGCTTTGATTCTGCCGTACCAAGCATTAAATGTACAAAAAACGTTGTAGGTATTGGAAATATTCCTAATTTGGCCGCTAAAGGTATGATTGACTGTGCAATTAAACCAGTCAATTATTCAGATCTAGAACTAACTTTGATTGCGTTTGCATTTATGAGATCTGCTCATGTTTATCTTCTGCATCAGTAGGTTTAAAAAGGTTTTTATAGATAAACTCACTTTTACTTGCTCATAAAACTTTTTATAAACCTGATCGTACGAGGGCGGTTCAGTAAGTACCCGTGTTTGACGACAGAAGGCGTTCCTGAGGGAAGTTATCATCGTGTGCTGCCATCTATCAAACGACGGTATAACAAATTGCAGACTGATTGATAGGTTAGTTTGAATTTGACAGCCATTTGAGTAAGACGTGTTTCGTGATTTTTCTAAGATGGAAAAAGAGCAGTATCGTTCGGTAATTCGCTTTCTGTTTTTGGATGGGAAAAAATGCGAGGAGATAAAAGCAAAGTTGGATGCTGTTTATGGGGACACTTCGCCATCTATGACCACAGTTAGATATTGGTTCAACGAATTTAAACGTGGGCGAACATCCGGTTTTGATGAGGAGCGACCAGGACGCCCGGCAGACGTGGTTACCGAGGAAATCCTTCAAAAAGTCCACGACATGATTCTCGCTGATCGACGAACGAAAGTGCGTGAAGTAGCAGAGGCCGTAGGTGTGTCGACCGGAACGGCAATTAATATTTTACATGATAAGTTGGCGATGAAAAAATTGTCGGCGCGATGGGTGCCGCGATTGCTAACGGTGGACAACAAGCGGATGCGGCTGTTAACTTCGAAGCAGTGTTTGGAGCAATTTAAGCGAAATCCGAAGGAGTTTTTGCGTCGAGTTGTCACCGTTGATGAAACCTGGATTCATCATTACACACCAGAAACTAAGCAACAATCAAAACAATGGATTTCTCCCGGTGAATCTGCTCCAAAGAAGGCGAAGATGGTTCCATCGGCCGGAAAGGTCATGGCGACGATTTTTTGGGATGCGAACGGCGTCATCCTCATGGATTTTTTAGAAAAAAGAAGAACGATCACTGGACAATACTACAGTGAGTTATTAGACAGCTTCGACAAAAAATTAAAGGAGACACGGCCGCATTTGGCGAAAAAGAAGGTGCTGTTTCACCACGATAACGCACCAGCACATTCATCCGGAGTTGTCGCCGCCAAACTGCATGAATTGCGTTATGAATTGCTGCCGCACCCCCCGTATTCACCCGATCTGGCTCCCTGCGACTTTTTCTTGTTTCCTAACATGAAGAAATGGTTCGCGGGAAAAAAATTTAGCTCAAACGAGGAAGTCATCGCCGAGATAGAGGCGTATTTTGGTGAGTTCGACAAATCCTATTTTTTAGAGGGGTTAAAAAAATGGCAGGAACGTTGGGAGAAGTGTATATTTCTAAAAGGAGACTATGTTGAAAAATAAAAAAAAAATTTTTGAAAAAAATTGTGTCTTCATTTCTATCACGGGTACTTATTGAACCGCCCTCGTACATTGATTGTTCCAAAAATTTTGAGAATCAAACACATAGATATTTTTAAAAAAGTGTTTTGTTAAATTTGTTCAAAATATTTATCACCAGCATCTATACATAGTTTCATTTGAGAAAACCAATTTTCAAAACATAATTTCCACGTTTCTTTAGACAGTGCTCGTACTTCTTCTTTAGATGCCACCAACGCATCTTCAGGGGACTCGAAATGAGGCCCTCGTAACTTTTTCTTTATTTTGGGAAATAAAAAAAATCCCGCGTCGCCAAGTACGGAGTATGTGGTGGGACCGTGGAAATCGAATTATCCCGCAAAACATCAGATGTTCCACCGACTGCATGTGCAGCAGCATTGCCATGATGAAATTGAATGCGCGCAATCCCACCCTCGATAGTTTTTCTTCGATCGCCCGAAAGACTTGCGGTAGACAGATGGTAACCATACCACTCAGCGGTAACAGTCTTTTGTGTCTCAAAAAGCACTGATGCAAAAAAAACTGGCAATCATTTTCTTTTAACGCTTCTTGGTCTTCTTGCTCTTGTTGGCCTTTCTTCACATTCGAACACCCACACTCGGGATTGTCCTTTTAATTCTGGATCAAATCCAGCTTTTGTCTCCAGTAACAACGTTAAATACGCGCTTAGAATTGCTATTATCAAATTTCCTAAGCCCGTAGCGGCACCAACCGACTCGTGCGCTTTTCAGTCCTTGAATAAGAGAATGTGGCACTCAACCGGACACAAATTTCTTAACACGTAAATGTTCGTGTTGAATGGTTTCTACTGCTGCCGATCCAATGCCAATAATATTCTGGATTTCTTAATAAGTTAATCGACGATTTTCTGGAGTGACTGCAGTGTTAGGTCGTCCGCTTCTTTCTTCGTCTGTCATTGTTGTACGTCTTCGTTTAAATTCACTGTACCACCGATAGACTGAACGCCCGAGAAGGACTTTCTTGACCCAAAATATCATTTAAACTTTTCATAAGCTCATCCACATTCAACGCGCATTTGAAATCATAGAAAATCATCGCACGAAAATGATCACGCGTCAATTCCATTGTGGCATTTCATTTGAAATGCTATAAAAAACAAGTGAATAGCAGAAAGAGGTTGCAACTTGGCCTGACAACTCAAAACAAGCTACGCTATAAAATCCAATAAACATATTTCATCGATTGCTTTCGGTTTCATCAAATCTCAAAACTTTTGGAACAACCAACGTATTGATCCGTTAATGGGCGCAAAATTACACTGATTTGATGAATTCGTATAAAGCTTTCGTGCAAAACTATGTAGATTTTAATTACACATCACCTGTTCTACCTGCTTGTGGCATTTTTTATATCCCATCATCACGTTGTCAGAAACGATCATTCTTCTACTAAATTGAGGTAGTTTTTGATGCTCCTATTAAGTCTATACTTAAGAAATGTCATCACTCAGATAGGCTTATTAAACCTTCGTTTACACAGATACATTTTAATAGCTGCATGAAGACGATAGGAATTTCCAAACAATTCTTTACAGATTTGGCCCTGAGAATCCGACTCAAGAGTATAGATTGAATACCGTAACATTTGGCGTAATCAGCTTGTCTTATTTAGCTAATAGAACAATTTGACAGTTAGCTCTACATGAATAGAAAAATTTTTCTTAGGCTTCGAGAATTCTCTGGTCAGAGATATAGGCAGATGCTATTTTGAGTGGTTGTAAGACTTTGGATGCAGCCGGTCAAATTAAGTCAGAACTCTCATTTTTGCTACACAAGGGAGAGTTTGAGTTAAGAGTATTAGAAATTGTCCTACAGAACATCAAAAACTACTGTTTTTTTTATAATGAACAACACAAGGTTTTAGGTTTGCAGTGACAGTTGCAAATTGATAACCTTACTTATAAAACTCTTAGTTTGCGAGAGATTAATACAAAAAGATCAGTTTTGTCTTATTCATTGCAAGGACATTTGATCCTTTGAGATTGAGTTCACCTCTAACTCTCTTTGTTAAACGTTTAATCCAGCATTTATAGACTTCAGGAGTGGAGTGGAATCAGGAACTTTTTTGTTCAGTGCAAGAAATTTTATTTTGAACTCATTTGATATCTCCGCTCAAGATACCAAGCCACATTTCGCTATACAAAACAAAATGCGAGTTACACGCACTTTTGGATGCCAGCAAAGCTGCGTATGGTACAGTAGTGTACTTTTGTTTGATAATCAATTCAAGGTTAGGATTTATTTAGTAGTATAAAGTAACACCTTTCAAAAGACTGTCGTTACCACAATTAGAACTTTGTGCTACTGTATTAGTAGATTTAATAGATTTTGTTGGCAATGCTTACGAGGATAAAATTGTCGTTTCTAACATACTTTACTTGGTCGGATTCTAAAAGTGCTCTTACTTGGATCAAGTCATCACCACATCGATGGTGTACTTTTTTTAATATCCATGATAGCCATATTTAGGATAAAGCTAAATTACTAGCGGTAAAGTTTTTCAGATAATAACCCTGCTGATTGTGCAAATAGAGGTTTACACCCTCAACAATTATTTTATTGTACCATATGGTTTAATGGTTTTTTTGTATAAACGTGCCAGATAATTGGCCATTTGTGGAAAATAGTTTTGGTTTTCTTAGAACCTGATGATATAAACAGCATTATCAAGAAATGATTTAGAAAAAGTTTAAAAATTCCCTAGTTTTGCCTTAGAATTATACATAAATCTAGACTCAAAGAAGACAAGTAATCTGGTGCACTTTATGAAACAGACTTTTAAAATGCTAATTCATTTTTATCTTAGGATAAAAAACTTTCCCTGTTGTTGCTTCAAAAACACTGTTGAACAAAAATAATTATCAAAAGCATGTACAGATAATTTCTTCAACCTGGTTTGCACAGCAATTCCACTTTTTGTCCGCCAAAACCGCTGTTAGACATTTACTCTTGTGCGCAATTCGCGATTGTAGACGGATTGCCACCAGTGTACGTTAGGTATTTAAATCTAGAGGCATAAAGTCTCAAAAGGCCAATGTCTGTATACTTATATGTTTCCTTACAAAAGCAATACATCTACAGTTAACTTCAGATTTGAGTGCTGATGCGTTGCTAGTAGCATTTCGTTATTTCGTAGTAGAGATCGTAGTCCACTCAGATTACGGTGCAAAATTTGTTGGTAGTTATAGGCAGCTGATTAAAATTATGAAGGAAGCCGAAAAAATTTGAAAGAATTAAATGGAACTTTAATCTACCTTCTGCGCCCATTTTTGGGGGTTTTTGGGTGGCAGGTGTTTGAAGTGTTAAGTCTCACCTAATTTGACTGGTAGAAACCCAAGTACTAACTTTTGGGGAGTTCTTTACCGTGTCTTCGTTGACTTAATTCAATTTAATCTAGTATCAGGCATTATAAAATTGTTTTAAATACGGTGAGTAATGTCATTTTACTATTTTATGCCGTCTTAATATTTTGGGAACATAATTAGTCATATTTGTTGAGGTTGTTGGTTGAGAAGTATTTTCAATTTATTTTGCACGATATGTATTTAAACACACGTGCAGCTTCTTCTTTTTATTGTTCAAATTTCGTGGAATTGTGTCGACTATTTGCTCTATTCCGAGCCGAACTTGTTTTAACGTAAGCAAATCTACATCTAAAATTCCCACCGTACATTGGTGCGCGTTGTGTTTATATACGATCCCTGTGTGATCTCGGATATCTGCTGACTCGGAAAATACCGCCCCAGCATATTACAGGTTTCAATGGACAAGGAACGTGCTATCGCACAGATGGGGATATTCGTTTTGCTATCTTTATTCTAGTTCCGTTTAGTACGGTTGCGTCTGACTAGGCGTGGCTTCTAATTTTAACCTACTTGACGTCCGTGGAAAGCGCCCCAGAAGAGACTTGAGATCCACCCTCGGATGTAAGAAGGTGATGTCGCTAAATATTCTGCCGTAAAATTATATCGTCGCGTCGTGTTGAAATATTATCGAAGGTCATTGAAAGTGGTTTCTTGTACTGCCTACCATTCTCTAATCGGAAATATTTCAAGGATTTTTCGAGTGGATGGAAATCATATCTTAAGTCTTTATTTTATAAGTGAAGTAGTATTTACTTCAAGTAAAGTCACTGGTGCTCATGCCGTAAACTTCCTACTCGTTCAAAAACTCAACTTTCACTCTTGTTATATAAATAACTAACATTAAAAAGCTAACATACTGAAAATTCCATACTTTCGGTATTCCCCTCTTTTTGCCCCTATTCCTCATTTTAATAGAAACATACATATCAAAAATTGTTTGGATGCTTTAAGTTAAACATTTTGAATTAGAATGAAATATTTAAACAATATTCGTCATGAGTTGTAATTTCATATAATACCAACATAGAGAATTTCAATTTTGTACATTTTTATTGCGGTCGAAGCATTCAATTTAATGTTTGCATCTATCATAAAATAATAAGTTGTATGTATTTATCTTTCATTTATATTCGGAATAAATATGGAAAAATATAT
>VTPC01000441.1:0-22203 GCA_011009095.1 Ignelater luminosus | reverse complement strand
TAAAACAAGCGCTTACTTATCAATTACCGTGAAATTCATTTAAAAAATTCAAGATCGTATCAGATCTTGTAAAAAAGAAAGGCTGACATGAGTTCACATTTAGAGTTGAACTGATATGAATACTAAAATTGCTATGATCTCAAATAATATCTGAACTTACTTCCAGTTGTACAGGGTGTACTCTATAGCTGAGATACCTAACGTCTGCCAAAAAGAAAGACTTGAAATTCAACGTCCCTCGGCTACACGTTACGCACGGTGTTCCGCGGCCTGACCGACAAGTTTATACCATTTATTCTAGGGGTCATTACGATAAAAAAATGTTATATAAACTATAGGTGAATTCCTCTTTGTTTCGCGGATATCGAAGGACATTAAACAAAATGGATAGGAAAGGAAAATTTATTCATCAATGAATCGTTAATTAAAACAAAATTACAGCAACTGTTCAAAATGAGAATAGTCATTTTCTAAACATGCAGCTACCCTGCAAGCCATAGAATGTTGCCAGTTAATTCCTGCTAATTCATTGTTAAGAGAATTAGTTAATTATTTCAGATTTTCGCGTGTATCTAGTTTACCATTACTATACACACGAAATTTGAGGCAACCCTACAAAAAATATTTAGAGGCAATAAATCAAGTGACCACCTCGTCTTATCCACGTTTCTAAAAACTTTTCATTAAGAAACACCATCACTTGCTTTCCAGAATGTGGTGGTGATCCATCTTGCTGAAACCACATGTCACATCGAGCTTCCAGAGGAATATCTTCCATGTAATTCGGCAATACTTTTTCCAAACGTAAAGGTGATTTTCTGCCCTAAGAGGTCCTTCAATAAAATGAGGTTCAATAAGTCGGTTATTTAACAAGTCGCACCACACGTTGACGGAAAAGCGATTTGATGGTTAACTACGATTGGCATGTGAGGGTTTTGCTCCGCCCAGATGTGAGAATTACGTGTGTTGTTAATGTCATTCCTTGTAAATTGAGCCTCATCGGTAAAAAGTATGTGTGGAATAACCTCCAAGTTGTTTTGTAGTCACTGACAATACCGTACTTGATTTTCTAGGTATTCAAGAGGTAAATGCTAGACTTTTTGTAAATGATAGGGATAAAGCCCATTGTGGTGCAGAATTCTCCATACGGTGGTTTGAGGAATTCGCGTTGCTTAAGATAATCGACGAATACTGGTAGAAGGACTTCGTTCGGCTGCATTTAAAACTACTTCAGCTTGTTGCCCATTTCCCCTTTCTCTCTCAAGCAGCAAAAAAAAACGATAGAAAATGTTGTATGGTGAGGAACAATACGATCTGGGTATCGCCTGCTGCAGCAAATCCACTTCCATTGCAAAAATCACAGACGAAAATCATATAGGCATATTCTGCATTAGTAAAATGCGGCATAATGGCTTAAATTAATAATACAGCACAAAAATTATTCAGCATTAACTACGACAGTAAACACGTCAATAAACTGTCATTTGTCACAAATACGTCAATTCATCAAGGTTAACTCAATTTATCAACACTTACTCATTAAAATTTTCTGGTTGTTGTTTATTGCCGACTTTTTCCATAATTTCCTCCGATATCTGCGAAAAAAAGAGAAATTCACTTATAGTTTGTATAACATTTTTAAATCGTAATGAGCCTTGGAATATTATAGTGTAAGTTTGTCGGTCAAGTCGTGCAACACCCTGTATAATCGGAAGTACTTTTAAAACGAGAAGAAGACATTTCTCTACAACTTTTCCTAATAAACCTTTTTCATATTTTGACAAATAAAGATGTAACCAAAAGTCAACGTGTTTGCACTCAACTTTAAAGACCGATAACTCCGTAACTAAGACTAATTGGGTCAAGATTCCTTTTAGAAAATATTTTACTAGTCACCAAAAATTTACCCTGTCATTCTTTGGTAGCATTTCGTAACATCCTGTACAGCAAAGTATGTAGAGGGGGTATGCAAGGCAGCAATAATTTTACGTAGGCCACTGTTAAGTCTCAAAAGAGAAAATGGTGAAACAGTGAATACTTGATTAACCTAAGCCTTGTTGTATCTTGGGGATAGGTAGTTTTACTTAAGAGGTCTAAGTGTCCAAGATCACAACGATTTCTTCTTAAAAATTGGCAGTGTAGTCGATACTATCTGAGTGAAAGTTATAAACCTGTCCTTTGCGGACTTCTTCCTACACGAAAGCAAACACCTAAGAGTGCGTAGGTTACCCTAGTAGTTAAAACGTATGTATTGTGGGGTATATCGTAAAATCTTTTATTGTAGGTAAAAATTTGAATATTGGTTTGATTTTGCAAGTGATAACTGACCCGTCGTGAAAATTAGTATCAAAGCTAAACTTTTTTACCTGTATTATTTAAAAATCTGTTTTTGGTCTGCAAACAACCAAACAGATTATTATTGCATTTTAAGTGTTCAAGTGTATTAGTATTTTTTCGGAGGGGGGAGGTGTGCAACTTACAAATTCGATGTGGTCGATGCTCGTTTTGAGTCAGGTAGTAATGGAATATGAATGCCAAGCATATTGTAAGCTCGTGGCAACGCGGAAGTGCTTTTGGTATGGGGAAGAATCTGGTTGTTTTGTGTTGGCGAGTCCGTGAAACTGAAAGCAGCCGACCCGGAGATTAATAACTGCTAGGTGTTTTTGCAGTATAGTGAAATAAATGAGGTCTTCTGGAATGGCTTACCCGTATGGGAGGTTAGTGTCAAAGAAGATGTCCACCAAGTTGGGGGTCAGGTTGTCGGCATGTCTCATAAGGACTGAGGTGCTCAACTTTTATTTTAATTCGAGGCTTACGTATTTATAAAAGGAATCTCCATACTTCCTCGAAAGGGCCCTTTGGTTCTGTCGGAACCTGGCGACTGCGTATGGCAGCGCGTTGGTAAAGATTGTGAATTGGCAATCAATCACGGTTCTGATGAAGATTTTGTGAGTATGTAGCGTTCATGAATGATAACTAAAATCTTAGGATGGGAGTGAAAGTGAGTACTACAGTTTCAGGCAGATTTTGGTCTGATATTATAGACAGACAACGTTAATTACAGTTCCGAAGCAACGCGTCTAGAGATCTTCAGGTTGTGAACAACGTCTGATCATCTAATCTTATTATCTTACTGGTTATCAACTCCACAGTCAAAACTTATCTACTGGGTCTATGCTTGCTTTGAACTGCCTAACTCCACAAAACATACAATGGAATATGTTTTGATGTCTAATGTATGAATGTCTGAAATAATAGAATTAGCAAAAGTCAGTAGAATAAGCTCGTGATGTGTCAATAATCTATTGCAATTTTAATGCTATATTGATTGATTTAACGTTTAAAACGTTAACAACCCTACTGTTTGGAGATTTTTTATGTAAGATTTGTAAATAATAATTTTATTGACTTGTCTGATATTTTTTCTCAGTCAGATTTCTTAAAATCTGTTTAATTAAAGTTTGACATAACTATACGAGGGTTGCTATTTATATTTCTGGCCTTGGCAACACTGACTGTTTCCAGGCGTTAGCTGACATTTCCGGTGTAAACTTTACATTGTTGAACATAACCTCAACCACAACAAATTGTCATTTGAGTGCGATTAGTGTTGTTTGCAGTTAATTGAAAAGTGCATTTCCTAGTAAAAAATGGAATTGACCCGTGAACACTTTTGTGCAATTATTTTTCATAACTTTCGACGTGGATTATCACAAGAGTGCATCAATGAACTTAATACATTATATAGCGATGAAGCTCCATCCTACAGCACTGTAAAAAACTGGTATAATGAATTCAAACGTGGCCGATGTTCACTCCAGGACGAAATCCGTGAAGGCCGTCCAAAATCTGTCGTTGTGCCTGAAAACATCGATGCTGTGCGTGAACTGATTAAACAAGATCGTCATGTGACATAGTGTGAGATTGAGGCATCTTTGGGCATTAGTATGACTAGCATCAACAAGATATTACATGATCATTTGGCCGTAAAAAAAAAATTTGTTCCCGTTGGACCCCGCATAACCTGACCAATGCTGAAAAGAAGGCTCGCGTCGACTGGTGCATTGAAATGTTGAAAAAATTTGCGAAAGGTGCATCAAAGGCTGTGTATAACATCTGCACAGGTGACGAATCATGGATCTACGCATATGACCCCGAAACAAAACAGCAATCAACTGCGTGGGTCTTTCAAGACGAGCCAAATCCAACAAAAGTTGTTCGCGGAAGAAGCACATTGAAGCAAATGGTTGCCTGTTTCTTTGGCATTACCGGTCATGTGGCAACAGTGGCGTTAGAGCAACGTAAGACGGTCAACTCTGAATGGTACACAACCATTTGTTTGCCAGAAGTCATTGGAGAAATTCGGAAAACTTCAAAGAAGAGGCGAATCATTCTTCATCACGACAATGCAAGCTCTCACACCGCTGCTCAAACAATTGAATATTTAACCAGCCAGGAGGTCGAGTTGATGGGCCATCCACCATACAGCCCTGATTTGGCACCCAATGACTTTTTTTTATTCCCGTACATCAAAAACAAACTGCGTGGTCAACGATTTTCAACACCAGAAGAAGCCGTTTTTTGTTTCAAAACGCATATTTTGGAGCTGCCTCAAACAGAGTGGAAAAAGTGCTTCGAAAATTGGTTCAAACGCATGGAAAAGTGTATCAATCTTAATGGAGAATATTTTGAAAAACAATAAAACTAGTTTCGATCATAAATACTTGTTTTTTCATTGTTAGGCCAGAAATATAAATAGCAACCCTCGTATTGCCATTTTAATGATAATAGCCAGTATGTTTAATTTTGTATTTTGATTTTTCAATTTGTATTCAATTATTCACGTCATTCATGGCTTCTTTTTGATTTTACTTTTATTTACTTGTTTATGATATAAAGAAACAAGTGCTTGTGTTTGTACTATCTTGTCGTTATTGTTAGAGACAGAAGTGGTTCAAGGTAAGTTACGATCTCCTATTCAATTATAATATTACGATAGAGTTCGATTTATCTGTGAGTGCACTATCATTGTATTTTTTGCTGTTACCAATAAAGTACTTTGTAAACCTTTCTTACCGTATTTGTCAAAATTAAAGCTTGATATACTTTTCACAAATGAGCATTTAAAAATGCTTTCTCTCAGTGATTATTACTCATTGATTTGAACATAATTACCTTAAATTTAGACTTTCCAGTTGAATTCTTGTTTGGCCATTCCGCGTATTTGCAGAAATTTGAACTCACCCGTCTCCGATTCCAGAGCTAGTCCACTGGTAGGATCACATCTATAAATAACGCCTATTGGATTATACGTAATAATGCCCAGAAAAAACTTCTAGGTTGCACAGCAACTGTACAGAATTGTAAACCCTTAAAGAATATGATAGGTACAAATAAGAACGAACGAATTAGTTAGAAATTTAAAATCTGTACAGTTTTGACGTACTTCAAAAAAGTTGTAAATTTTGAAGTTACTTAAACGAAAATGTAGTGAAGAGCTAGAAAATCGATGACTGTAGACAACAAAGCTGGTAAGGCAAGTTCCTAAGCGATTGTTTAAACTTATTTGTGTACAACGCGATGGGGATTGTAGTATATAGTAGCCTAGTTAGCTAATAATAAGTACATCTTTAAATATGCTACAAATAAAAACGAAAATTACAGTATTTAAATTATTTTAACAAGGAAAGAATTTATTTATCATTTAGAACTCTATTATTGAATGTTTTTAAAAGGAACTACTTCTAAAATCAGTTGCTTTTTTAATTTTTGCTTGTAGGGCTTATAACTTGATTTGTATAAAGCAGTGAGTACTTTAATTTATAGAAATACCAAGTACAAAGGCATTTGGAGTTATAATATATCGAGAATACGTAAGTAAAGGCCTGAGAGCACTTAAGATCAAGACGAAGAACGGATCCTCAACATCAAAGGAGAATGGAGTACACACCGTATGAGACCAAAATACTCTAAAAGCTGAACTTGTTGACCTTCTCCTTCAATGGTAAACTGTACGTAGTTTTTTTAATTAAATTATTGTTTAATACTATAATTAGTAATTCATCTCCCATTTTGTGCTTTTTAATCAAACATTTGCACAATAAAACAGTGCTATTTACGCTCCTATTCTAATCCTTTATTAAATATTAGTTTAACTAGAATTGGTAGTAGTTATAACTAGATAAATATTAATTTACAATTTATTTACACAACAGTTTAATTGAAACTCTTCTCTGACATGCTAAAAATCAAAGTGAAGCAGTTGAAATATTTATACCATTGTTTGACATTTGTTAATAATTAATGAAATGGATAAAATCGGTACAAAGCACCAAACAGAAAAAAAGGAATAGAGTTGTTTTAAAATCGAACAAAACATAACAAGTGAATAAAATCATTACAGGAATAAACTCTGCAAAATGTAGCAAGAGTAAAGATGAGAGATTTCCAATTTGTGGGCAATGTGGGTTACCGATTGGATCCTCTGGCTTGATTGCTTCCGATTGGATTCGGTTCGCTTTAATAATACGAACACCCACATTATTATAGTATTACTGTTCTCCATTATCTTCTATTTGCATAAATTCTACGTGTGCCAGTTGATTGACCCTTTAATTAACGCCTCGAAACCGAGACACAGTAAAGTTTTCTTCGCACGAAGTGTATCGGCTTACGTTTAAAATTTTTTTACGGCATTAACAGCATCTTCTTCGACAACAAGCTAGTGATTTTCTAGACTAATATTAAAAATATAAAATATTCTTACGTTAACAATACATCCTGCACTGTAAAAATAGTTGCAGGCAAAATATTCACGATTTCTTTGATGTTATTAAAAGAGCGACGTTATTTTCAACTGCACATCAAATTGTTTTCAGACAACTTCATCGATGTATAGAGAGCTTGGCGTATATCAAAAGGTCACGAGTTCAATTCATATTGAAGAAGGTAGGGTTGTAATAGAATTAAAAATTCAGTATAATTACGTCGTCATTTCAGATAAGAAACAAGATCTTGCATCTCTCGCACATTTTCACTAGAAATTGTAACCAACATCAATTAACCAAACTGCAAACTTGATGCTAAATGCTTAAGCTGCTATTTGAGATTTTACTGGCTTAACCGTATATTTAAGTATCAATACAAAAATTAATTATAACGCTTTAAATATTCAAATGGGTTTTTTACAAGAAACCTGAGAGATGACTTTTTTCACTGCCAATCTGCAAACTTCATCATGTAGATGCAGTTATCTTTTAGGTATGTTTTAAACAATGTCACTGTTTTTTCTGAGCTTCGTTATGGAGTTGTGGAGAAGAACCCACAATTCTAGAACAGGAAATTTTAGACCACTGGCAAAGCAAGTAATTCAATTTTGAAATCTACCCAAAGAAGTGAGTTGTTCTCCTTTATCAGTTTCTCAAAGATATCTTGAGATATGAAAACGAAATCTTCTAAATGAGTTTATTACACGTTAGATTCCTGCAACGGTCGTACAAAAAACAAAGAAAAGTTTTAAAATTGAAAAATAAGTTTCGGAAAATTCAATTCGCCTTTCCAGTGCCGGCACATGTTTCCTTCAACTTTTTGTCTTAAAGTCAGGGTCTCCCACGACCTGTGGTTTACTGTGTCTCAAGGCTCGTTAAGGGTTGGGTTTAGAACTTGCAGCGAGTAAGCTGTAATCTGTTAGTAACAGCACTGATTTCTGTCCAGACAAGCCATCAAGTTTTCACAAGTAGCTGTGCATGATTATGCATAAGCGAACTCGAGTCAGTTTAAATCGTCATTACAAATTTCATTGTGGATGATTAATTGATTATCCTGCCTTTGACAATATCTGTGTAAAGTTGGTGGCTAGAAGAGGTTGAGATCTTACTATTTAACCTTATTAAAAGGGTATCGTTGGTTGCTATTCACGTATCCCTTCAGCAAAGCTTAAAGTGTGGGTATCTTTCCCGTGTATTGCGAAGTTTGATACCATACTTGACTATCCTCTTTAAAGATAAGATCATACTATCCACGAACACTATTTTGGTTCCATAACATGTTGGCCTCAATTTCCACTAAACATTCCCAGTTGCAGGTAGCTCTGGCAATGCAATAAAATCATCTTCTCATTTTTAAAGCCAATGTGTAGAAGGACATCTTTACAACACGGGTGGAGTTTCCTCTTTTTGCAACCAGCTCTTGAACACAGCTCTACGATTATATGAAACTCTAGCAGTAGAGAAAACGTTGCCTCTTAGCTGCATAGCTTTGATAAATATTCCCTGCTTGACCAAAAGTAGAGGTTACTACTCATTGAAGAATGAACTCCCTACCCGTTGCTAGATGTAAAATCGTTGTAGGCTCGCGGCTCAGACCTCTTTATTTCCGCGATAGAGTACTTATTCTTTGGTAAACGATATTAAAATTCAAAATCACTGTGCGATTCCATTGAGATGAAGAGATTGGGCTTAAAAGAAGGAACGCTATAAAATTTAATAAATCGTTAAGTCACGTAAAGAGAATAAAGAGAAATGAATTTAAAAAGCTTTAGCACTAGTAGATTAATATCGTTATGCCATAAAACAAAAGACTTTTTTTGTGTAACCACTACTGCTGATAATGCAAAACATTTGCTAACGCATATGGATCAATGACACCATGTGAAGAAGTGACAACATTGAAAAACAAAGATTTGTGCTTACAGTGTTTTTCCATTTTCTCCTATCTCTAAACCTGCATCTAAGGGACTCAACAAGTACACCCAAAATCAAATTAACCAGAACGAAGAAAATGGAAGCTTCTTGTTTCACTTTCATGCCTATATGTATCTTGGTCGACGTGAGATCACTTCACAAAACGGTTGTAAAATAGTTTATTATAAGAATCCAATACGTATTTGGATAAAAGGAAATGAGATAGAATATCTGTTATTTAGGTTGGTTGCATTTTCTTCTTTGGAAATTAAGAATGCTCTGCAATCTTTCTGCACATGCTCTCACATAAAGGAAAGCATTAGTAGGGCTTCTGAAAAACTTACATCATATCGTTGATTTAGATTTAATAGAGTCTAGAACCCTTTGTGATTTTTCACAATATATAAAATGAGAGACCTCCGCTTCCAGGTTATTGTAGCAGTTTTAAGGGCTTAAAGATTTTAGTTTGCTTAAGGTGAAGCCCCAAAATCTTTTTCGAATTATAAAAAATCGTGGGAGCCTCCTGCTATGATGTAATTAGGGATGCCACCTGTTTTTTTTTTTTTTGTTAAATCAGAAGGAAATTTATTGTCAAAACACAAGTAACTTGCCTTGGTGTAATTTGGAAAAAGGAGGGAAAACCAAATCACCAGGCACAAACTTAATAAAGATATTTCCAAAATGCTTAGTACTATCTCAATAAAATAAAAGGCAAAACATATAATAATAATAATATTTAACTATAATTTAATACATTTACCAACGTTACACACCTAAGTTAAAAAAAAACAAAACATTCATATTATATAGTTTCAATGGTGATGATTAAGTTAATAATGCAAAATAATAACCCTTGAAGTCCTTCATAACAATATTACTATGATTAGAAAAATAAATAACCATAAATCAAAATTTTTAGAAGCTGAATCAAATTATGATAAACATACAAAAATCATTAATTAAATTTTATTGATTCAATTTCAATAGATTCTCTGATCCCATTAGTACAGAGATACCTTTCTTTGTCTTGTCATATATTCTGTGTACTAGTAGAGGCTAACTGGATTCTGGATTCTTGTTAGTTGGAATGATTAGCCAGCAAACGTAGAAGGATGTCCCATAAATCTTTGTATGATAATCGGTTGATTTGGATTACAAAGCCCTCGAAACTTCACAGATCACGATGGTGACCACGCCATTTTGGTAATGTTCGCAGCGGAATTGTAGCCAATACGATAATAAATAGATCAACAGCGAGACAGCGATAATTGACGATACGGTAAAAAAAGAGAAAAAACAGTCGTGAAATTCCAATCGCTGAAGGAACGAAAATAACGTGTATATATGTTTGACATCTGCAGTCGAAAGGGAAAATTTTACAGTACATTCGAAGGGCTTGTAAAGTAACGCATGCGCCTTCATTCCAACATAATACGCATTTTAATCGCTAGATATCACTAGGAGGATTAAATAGAAATATAATCATTTGTTTAGAGCGAAACAACTAATTTCGAAACATACATATAAGAAGGAATTTTTAAATAATAAAAAAATTAATAAAAAAAAGGAACCAGTCCATACAAATCCAACATGAGAAAATTATTGAAAACATAACAAAAGCATATCAAATTCGAAAATATACAAAGCATTTCAAAATAATTTGTTACCACGTAACATTATCAACTATTAAAAGATTCATCTAGATCATCTAGAAGTCTTAAAGTAAACCAGGCTGTGATGGTTTATACATTTGCTGACATTTCTTTATATGGGTTTCTTCTGTTAATATTATTATAGTACAATCCATATACTCTTTTGGTTAAGGACTATAATTGCAAAATCATAGGCTAATATATCTGATGTGATGATGACGATGATAAATTGATTAAAATTAATTTATACTCGTCCGAGATGGCAGGAGATCGGAAACATTTGGAGTAAAGTTTTACGTTATATACTGTAAGTTTAAATCAACTAGCCAGGATCCTTGTTAATGGAACGTCTTCCATAATCCTGCTCGACATTTGTAAGATCAAAATTTTTAGAAGACTCCATGGACGTAATTTAGATGTTGATGCAGTTTTCTTTAACTTTTAAGTCGTTATTACTGTTTTTGGTTCGCATTCCACGGAAAAACTACTTTTCAATATGGAATTTAAATTGTTCTTCGGGTTTGGTACAGTTGCAGCAAGTCCCTTCTACATGCATAAAAGTTGCACCATTGCTGCTATTCCTTAGTCGTACTCCTTATGTCTGTGTTTAAGGTTGGGATATTGTAAAAGGAGAAGTACCTATAAATAAGGAAAGCGAATTTTGCGACGGGAGATGCTGAACCCTTTTAACTAGCAGAAATACTATTCTAAATTTAAAACTGCAGTTGTAGAAATCTGTTTAACAACATTCCTGTTAGATTCTTTAAGGGTTGTATTTAATACTATGAGAAGAATATTTCCATTTTTGCGATAACGCCGAAGCATACGAGAAGAGCAGCAGGTAGAACTGAAATATAAGTGAACAAAAGAGGTTGTAAATTAAGAGATCTATGAAGACCTATTAGAAACTCCTTTATGGCTTTATTCTAATATTTCACTTGTGTTGGTTTCGTTTTTGTAACAGTCCTTGATTTGAAAGTTCAAATCATAATAATTTAGAATTTGTATTTTAAAAATTAGTTGGTTCTGTTTGAGATTTCTTGAATAGCAGTGGGTCACAATTTTATTATTACTTTCTTTTCAATGAACTCAGATTAAAATTGGCCTGTTGTATTAAATGAATTTCATATATTTATATCTTGGTTATTTGTTTGTTACATTATCTATTGTTCGCTATTATTATATTGGTTAGGTCGTATGCTTTATCATGATGGTAAATCAGAATTCTAAAATGTGTATTAATTTATTTATCTTAGAATGAATTTTAAAAAATCTATGTTTAATGATCCAATTTTTAGATTTTCTTGTTTATCTCATGTCAATAGGTAAGTCGGTGTAAGATTCAGCATTGCCTTGCTTTATGACTTGTCAATCAGCATCAGCTTTTTTTTTTGTAAGGTCGCTTATTAAGGTAACTAATACGAGTATATGCCCAAAAGTAGATTCTGTCACTGAGACACATCATTATACATAAACTAGCGCATAGACCATAAACTGGAAAGATTGGCAGGTAACACATGCTTTACGACGTCAGACATAAAATCTAGTTATTTCCAGTTGCGAAGAGAAAAGGAAAGTCGTTCATAGACTGCGTTTATAATTCCACATGGTCATTACCAATATAAGAGTTCCATTTGGGTTAACCAATGCGCCAGCCGCATTCCAGAAGTCCATAGATGGAATCCTAGGGTGATTAAGACTTACATTTGCTATGGTATATTCATATGGTGTTCTAACAGTTTCCAAGGGCATAAACGAAGCCTTAGAACAACTTGAAAGTATGCCGAAGACATTTAGATCAGCAAAAGCTTATTGCACGGACACTTTCTCACTCTGCACTTTAAAAAGTTTTTAATGGTCAATTACTTAACTGACAGACATTATTTTTTGGTGTTATACGGTACGGAACCGCTGCCGCATTACTCCGCAACACTCGTCCATTGTTATTTCTAGTGTCTTCTATTGATGTTACTCTATCTAATTAGGTTGTGGAGTTTTGCCTCATCCTTTCTTCTTTCTTGGTCTTAATTATGTTTCGTAATTGCGCTGTGATGTAGTCCCATTTGTTATTTGTTCTTTGGTTATATGTTCCATGATTCTTCTCTGGTTATCCCATCTTACATATTGGAATAGTGTGTGCTCTGCCGTATCTACTTGTGGGCAGTACCAGCACGTATCGTGCTCCATTCTTTTGAATTTTTTAAGTACGCCGCGAAGCATCCATTCCCCGTCAGTATTTGTGTGAGGAAATAATCCAACTCTCCATGTTTTCTTTCTGCCCATTCCCTGACGTTTGGTATTAGCTTTTTTGTCCACTCCGTTTTTCACGTTTGACTTGTCCATCTAGTCTGTCGCGCATTTGCAGTGTTTTCTTTTATTGTTCTATTGATATAGGTTTCTCTCTTCTCGTATCTCCGTGTTCTTTCGTTTTCCATGTACTTGTAGTGCCTGTGTTCTATACGCTGAACAGATTTTTAATAGTATTCTACTTTAGCATCTCTGTTTTCTTTCAAACGCTCGTTGCTATGGCGGCGCCCCTTATAGTAATATGGAGTGTACTACCGAGGCTAGTACTCTTTTGCTTCTCAGCGCAGCTCCTCTGTTTGACATTATTTTGTCTAATGCTATTGCCGCTTTTGCAGCTTTTTCTGTGGCTTTCTTTATGTGGCTCGTTATTGTCATCTTGCTACTGAACTGTATTCCAAGATATTTTATTGTTTCACTCGTTTGAATGTGCGTATGTTGTTTATTTTCTACATTCAGTAGTGTAACCTTTCTTCTACCATCCAAGAGAACTGCTTCTGTTTTCCTTGGTTTGAGCCGTAGTTCTCTTGTCTTTATCTAATCACGAATAAGCAGACTGGTATGACTAATTTTCGTTTCCAGATCTTTTTTTGTTCTTGCTCTTGCTACGATTGCCAGGTCGTCCTCAAAGGCAAGTAGGGTCACTCCTTACTGTACTCTAATTTTTAAGACCGCCTCATAGTATACGTTCCAGAGTAGCGAGCCTAGCACCGATCTCTGCGGTACTCCGCATGTTACATCTTTTTGCCGCTTCTTACTGATGTTCAGTTTTCTGTTGGTGAAATAACTACATATTATTTTAATGAGGTAAGGGCTTATTTTCCAACGCCTTGATGCAGAGTTAAAAGCATTTTTTACATCTAGCGCTACCTTGGCGCATGCATCTCTGTATTTATAGTCGCCGTCATTCGCTTCTTCGACTATTCTTTGTACTGTCTTTAGGGCATCGACCGTGGATTTCCCTCTTCTATATCTGAACTGTCTGTCTGAGAGATCTTCTTTATCTCTCATCTCTTCCTCTACTCTGGCTGCTATTAGTCTTTTTAGCAATTTTCTAAATTTATTTATCATGAATAATGGTCGGTAGGCTTTTTCTTTTACTTGGTTGTTGCCTTTTTCTATAAGTACAAGTGTACTGTCACGCTTGGCTTGCGCCTCGTGCTTCAAATTTCTTTTTTCTTTTTTCCTATTTAGTGAGTGTTTTCTCTTTACAAGTTGTTACGAATAATTCAATTATCCAGCGTTTCGTAGTCATGCCAATACTTAAGGATAGGGGTATTAAAATTAACTTTCCAAAACTTTGGTCCTAATCCCTGACTCCTGCGCCACATCTGTGGTGCAATATGCAGCGTCTGAACTGTTTATTGCTCAAACTCCGAGCGCAAACGATTTCTAAATATTTTGACAGAATAATACTTTTTACATATTGAGCCACAGTTGTGAGAAATTACGGTAGTAGGTGCTTTTGTGCAGTTGGTTATTTTTGTAGTTGCTTTAGATTTATATAATAGACGACTAGCTTGATATTAGGCGTGAAGACTTAAGTATTGTGGTATTTCAATTTAAAATTTAAATTTCTCGGGTTAGAAAAGAAAAATAGGTACTTATTAAATGACAGAATGAAGAGGGAAATTTTAACTAAGTATGAATAAACTTTTGAATTTTTTTATTTTGTTGCGTTTAATGTAAATTAAATGTAAGCTTTTATCTTACTCATATTACCACTAAGTACTGAATTTTTAAAATATAGTTGTGGGAGTAGTAAAGGGAGGTTGTGATATAAAGAAGCGAGAACGGCAAAAAAGGGTACAGTACTCTCTTAGTCCCTTTGTCTCTGTTTTAAATATCATAAGAAAGTGAAAAAGCACAAGCCATTTGCACATCTTTGGTTATGTATAACTTCTGGATGTAGCATACTTGAGGACGAAAAAAGAGATGGAAATACAAATACGTAATCAAAGATATGCATATGGGTTTAGTGTTTTCTTATTTCCTTATAATATTAAAAAAAATATAATTATCAGTGTACAAACTATATTTATAATTAGAAAAAGATTTCTTGGAAGAAAGTTAAAATTATTGTATAATAGAACCTATCTATCGCATACCTAGTCGGTACCGGCCAGACAAAGAAGATGAGGTATATGGGACTGTGTTATTTGTATCTATTGAGTTATTTCACACTACTACTACCGTTATGTTAAATTTAGCATGCTTAGTTTCACTATCTGTGTTATTTTTGGTCTGTTCTTTGCTATTATGAACGAAAACTATAATAACCTGTTTTCTAAACAAAAGATATACACTTCTTTTTTTTCGTTTAAAAAAACCTATGACCAGATTCTACGGGAAGCAATCAGTGGATTTACTCCATATATAATCACTTTGTACGAAGTTTTAGTTATTTCAAAGTATAATTTATTTGCCACAAAATTTATGACAAAAAAGGTGGTAATCCACAGCGACCTCTTGTAGGTGAAAGCCAGACCAACATCGTCTACCGTCAGCATGCTTTCAACCCCCAAAACAAATTACCTGTCTGTATTTTTCACCGCCATTTCTAAATCTATTAATTTCTGTCGTATTTTTTTATTCGCACAATACACCTAGATTAGCTTATTATTGGGCGTGGTATTTTCAGAACTCGTAAAGCGTGGTGTTTAATTTATGCATAGATACTTTATATTGCTATGACAACCCGTATATGGTCTAAATTAACTAATTTTCAGTCAATTTATCACTGATTCAAGCTACTGATTTTTTAATTAGGTTTTTCGAAAAATCTGCTACTTCTCACATTTTAAAATGGCCTATGCGTAATTCTCAAAGTCTCTTCTTTATTTCAAGGTATATTTGATAGTCAGAGATCAATTATTTTTTGAGATATGTTCGAATAAAGTAGGGGTACTTCCTTATGGCGTTTTTATATAGGAATATCCCAACCTTAAGTAGTAAAGAATTAATTGATACACTATTGAGACTAGAATATTATTTGCTGCTCTGAGCTCATCTTTTCTATTGTCTAACAAGCGCAGTTGTGAATGTGCCTCGGTGACAATTCTGAAACTGTATGTATTTTAAAAAGTTATTTAAAGTGTTTCTGGTAAGAAAATAACAGGAATGCAATCAATAAATCGGAATATCTTCTCTAGTGTGACTCTCTAGAGTTTATTGATGTTTGGAAATAGTGATTTGGCGGTGAATAGTAACAATACCGTTTGTTTCGAATGTTGTGAATTACTTTATTTTAAGATTATTGCTCTTGTTCTTTATTTAATTACATGACTACTTCTAGTTCTTTAAATACATGACTGTTTCTAGTTCTTTCTCGTAGATTATGAAGTTTTTTAAGCTAACATTACTTTAGTGCTGCTAATTGAGAACATGCGAGTGAAAAATGCGCAAAGTTGTCAACAGTTTGTGTGAAGTTGTCAGTATTTTTAGCATCTTGAGAAAAAACTTTACGAATATTGATAAGCGTAATTCTCTATGCCCATTTTCTATTTAGCATTATTAGTAGTGACACTTTTCGTAACACCAAAAATTTTGTAGTAGAATAATGATCGATATTATGTTAAAACACTCTTAGAACATCACCGGTATGCATGCGTGCATTTGTACTGAAACGCTGCGCATTAACCACCCAGTGTATAACACTTAACTAGACATATTTATTTCATTTTTTTTATAATTTACAAACATAATAGTATGTATCATTTAAATGTGTTTAAATTGTCAAGTATTCCAGGCTACACAAAAACAAAAAAATTATAATGTCATTCAGATTATGTAAATACAAGATAGTATAGGTGCGTAGCAACGACTGAAGGGTGAGGACTGACTCGGCGCATTACGAAAACAAACGAATGCGGTGAACTTGATAATCGAAAGAAACCATCATTTTGGTTCACTTGTTTACTTATACACACTAAACAGTTGCCAACTGTAGGTACAAGGATCATTGGAATTTATTCGTGTGTTTGGTGTGCGTGTGGTACTTAATAGAATAATGCAAGCTTTACGAACACTCTTACTTTTTATTTTTTGTTTAATATGTTGCGTAAATAGTGAAAACATTCTTGCAATATTTCATTTTCCATGTAAAAGCCATCACATATTAGGGAGTACGTTGCTGAAAGCACTTGCAAGAAGGGGTCATCAAATTACAATGGTCAGTCCATTTCCTTTTCGAACTCAGGTGGAAAATTACACGGACATAGAAATCACCGGCATGCTCGAATACAAAGAAAGTAAGAAAATAAAAATTGTGGAAAAACGAAACCGGATATAACGTATTAAGTAACGAACAGCTTGATATCATTAGCAATAAATTGCGTGACGGCATGGGATCAATTTAGGACAAAAACAGTAAACATTTCGCTTTAGAGATAATCGCAGATCATTATCGTTGATACCTATTTTTCTCTGGCTTTGTAGATATTCAAATTACCTTATTTAATTAATTAAAAAGATAATTTTGAACATTATTAATTACACGTGCGTTGTTTAGTTTGTCTTTTATAATTCGTTTGTAATTTCTTAAGTAACACTTGCCAGCTATTTTCTTTTTAATTAAAATTTCATTTTAATAGTTTCATCCTTTATCAGCTTCTGTGCTGTCGCCAAGGTCAAGGTTCCGTATCTAGGCGTAACTTCAAGACTGCACTCACGAGAACCACGTTATTCATTAATAATTAAGTACTAATTTTCTATAATGCAAATTAATTTGTCTCGTGATTCTGTTTTTCAATTATCTTAATGAGTCCTTGACGGTTAAGAGCTGAAAATGTATTTTCAAAGAGCAATTAAGGAAGGAAAACTGAAATAAGTTTGTTCTCATGTATTTTGGCCTTGGAATACCCAAAATAAAAAATTTATTTTGCTGACCAGAATACAATTAGCATCAATAATGTAGATAATTATTATATGCAAACAAAATAATACGGGAACATTGTTAATACTGATTTCTACACGGCGCGGCTGCCGCCGCAAGGATTCAACGTACAAATAATATGGGGGCCGATCATAAATGGAATAAGCAATTACTGGCAACAATAAGTGAGATGTGCTGAAGTAATTTAATAATTATTATTAGCAGTAATTAATAAACCAGTTATTAATTAGTCTTGGTTTAGAAAAGAAAATAGAGAAAATACATAAGTCAATTACAAGATCGTTCGGTAACAGTATCTAAACCTAATGTTTCCTTTATTTTATAGGATTAATGTAGTTCATTTGTTAATTATTTTCTAATAATTGAATCAATTTTATAAATAATTACAGATCAAGGCAAAGATCCTTTATAATTCTGCATAAAGTTTGTTTTCCTGCCTTAGACGCTTTATACATACTTTGAACACAAGAGAGATAATTTTAATTTTAGCAAAAGAAAATTAAACAAACAAGCAAATCAAACAGACACGTCATCGTCAGTTTGTTCTCTATTAAGTGAAGATCTCCAAAAGGAGTATCTTGCTTTTCCAAAATTCTCATAGCTAGGTAGGTTTTTTATATTTTTGTTTTTTCATTATCCTTCTTTTAAAATAATTATCTGAGTTGAAATTGCAAAGCACTACAAACGTGAATGTTCAGTGCCTAAAACCTTGACAGACATTGCTGCTAAAACCGGCAAACAAAACTTACAAACAAATAAATAACTGGAAAAACATACGTCATATTCACGTCGAAAACTAGTGGTTGGTGTGGTGACGTTAAATGCCAAGAAAAGTCAAATTTTGTAAAATCCATTTTTTGAAAAGTTCAAATTATTCCATAAATGTATGTTGTTGACTAATGTCTGATGCTGATGGTATAAATTATAACTTACAAATATGTTTTGCTCAGTTAGTGCTTCAAGTTTGCATCAAAATGTATTGCAGATTTAGCAACTTCAAACAGTACTATCAGATATTGATTTTTAACGCTCTAAAGCTAATGTTTTGATTCTAAATGTTTAATACTCGACTCAACAGATAAAACTAGATAAAGGTAGATCAGTGACCAGAATTCACGTACTAATGACGAGAAAGCAATTTACTGTGAGAAATTTACTGATCTTTAATTCAAGGTATTCAATAAATAAACTTTTCTATTATGTTCTTTTATTACTGCTTTGATTCTGTTTCATATTTATTATTTTAACTCATCTACGATTATCTAATATTGTTCTAATTTTAAATTGCTATTACAATATTTTTCCAACTATAATTTTTATCTTCATATTGAAACTTACTCTTATAGATCTTGAATTTTATGACTATATTACTGAATTGTAAATTTTGTTAGATATCTACTTACAATTGTAATAAGTATTACATAGTTACAAAAATATATAAATAGTAAAAACTAATTTGCATCTCAAGAATCACCTAATACCTAGCTAGCCAAAAAGTTGCTTTCAAACATTTTGAAATACCTAGCTTGTATAATACACACTAGAACAACAATATTAACGCGTAACTAATTTAATTAATAACATTATTCATGTAATATTGATTATAATAATCAAATTTCAAAACTTGACAACTTTAAATAAAAGCTAAATATAATTAAATCGATACTTTGTGTTGTACATTACTCTAATCAATATTGTTTCAAACTTCATTTTTATTAACCTCATCTTTTTTTTTTCAGAAAATATTGTTCCGAAATTTATAAACGCTCACACGCTATCCATGTATGATAAAATGACATTCAGCATTAAGAATTCTAAAGAAGTTATTGAATTATTTTTGAATACTCCGAATGTTAAGGCTTTATTAAATTCCAACAAGAAATACGATTTAGTAATTTTAAATTGGGCTATGAATGAAGCTCTGTTGGGAATAGCTCACCATTTTCGAGCACCCGTAATAGTTTTCAGTAGTATAGGATCATCGCAGCTTACAAATAAAATCACTAGAAATCCTGCTCCGTATTCTTACATTCCCAACTTATTTTCGATATATCCAGACGATATGACGTTCTTTCAAAGGTTAAACAATGCATTTTGGAGTCTTACTTTTGATATTGTGGATCGGTTCGTAAACGAAAATGTTCAAGAAGAAATCCTAAAGAAGTTCTTTCCAAACGCGCCCCCTTTACAAGAATTAATAGATAATGTTTCGTTGGTTCTGCTAAATTCCCATTATGGAATTGAAAGTCCACGACCATACGTGCCTAACATGATAGAAATTGGTGGATTTCACGTTGAAGAATCAAAAGAGCTCAAAGGAGAATTGAAGGAGTTTTTAGATAAAGCTACAGAAGGATTTATATTTTTCAGTTTAGGTACCAACGTTAAAAGTTCTCATTTGCCAGAAGAAAAATTAGCGGAGATTGTTAAAACATTTAAAAATCTACCTGTAAAGGTTTTGTGGAAATTTGAGGAACATTTCCAGAATTTACCTAAAAATGTGATGGTTAACGAATGGTTACCTCAAACAGATGTTTTAGGTAAGTAATAGGATTATTACTCTAAATAATTTTTCAAATAAATTTTATTTTCGTAGCACATCCCAATATAAAGGCCTTTGTCACGCATGGAGGTCGTTTAAGTACAACTGAAGCTATTCATTATGGGGTACCGTTAATAGGAATTCCTTTTTTCTCAGATCAAGAATATAATATCGCAGACGGCGTAAATAAAGAATATGGAGTTAAAGTGGATTTCACTACTTTATCGGTAGAAACGCTTGGGAATGCTATAAATGAGGTTCTAAATAACCCTAAGTAAGAAAAACTATTAAGGGCTATTACATGCGATATATTTAATTTAATATTGTAGGTACGGTGAAAATGCTAAAAGACGTTCGAAAGTTCTTAGAGATACACCGCTAAAAGCGTTGGATAACGCCATCTTTTGGGTGGAGTACGCAATGAGGCATCACGGTGCAACGCACTTACAAACAGCTGCTTACAAGTTATCTGCATACCAGCTTCTGCTATTAGATGTGGTGGGATTGGTGTTAGGAATTGTAATTTTCTTTAGTGCTGTAGTGTATTTTACAATTTCCTATATTTACAGAATGTTTAAACCAAAATCAAAGAAGAAATCTAAAACATCTTAGATTTGTTAAAAATTGTTTGTAAAATTGTTATAAAGGTATTACCTTCTGTTAAATACATAATTTTCATAATACCGTTTACCAATCTCTTCTTAATCAACTACATGTAAAATAATAAACAATAGTGGCTTAGACAGTAAACTGTCACAAACCTGATTGAAAAGTAAAATGCTTCAATGAAGTTAGTTATTAATTATTATATTGAGATAAGAAAATGAATTCATATACCTGGACTTAATTAAAATTAGAAACTTAGATTGCATATATATGACATTCTTTAAAGAGAACTTACTTATGTAGGTACTTAAAATTTGTTTTCTATTGTTTTTTTCCTTTTTGATGTTTAAAATATAAAACAGGTTTATTTTATACCTAGTAGGTATGTTGGAAATAGTACGTTGTGAAATTTAAATTAATTTAAGAAATGTTGCACAACATTCAGAAATTCTCTTGAAAAGGAATATTTGTTAGTTACCAGTAAAAGCCTTTGTAGGATTTCAAGGGAACACAAAGTTGTTTTTTCTAGGAAAGTGCAACACTCATGTACTTCTAGGTATTTTTAAGAAGGAAAAGAATTAGTTACCAGTAACAACCCTTTGTGAGATTTCAAGGGAATGCAAAGTTATTTTTCTTGGTAGGTTCCGCATTGATATACTTTTAAGTACGACCACCTAGCATAATTCTGTAAAACGCGTGAGACAAATACTAGGAAACAATCCCTGATCATGGGTGGGAAATAAGCATTACAAAAATACCCTGGAGCATCCTTCAACACCTTGTAGCACTTTCTGGCACCTCCTATTACTTGATAGTACATTGTAGCAGCTTCTGACGCCTTGTAGCATCGTACACCAGCTTGTAATTGCTTACAGCATTGTAATACCCTGCAGAACTTTGTAGCATCTTGAAACACAAAGCAATTACAAGATATTTCAAGGTACGAAAAAGTGCTAGAAGCTAGTAAGAAGAGCTGCATTGTACTACAAACTACTACAAGGAGCTCAAAGTGCCCAAGCTACAAGATGCTGCAATCTACCACAAAAAGCTGCAAAATGGTACAAGCTGCAACTTTGTACAAGATGCAACAAGATGATGCAGATTGCTGCAAACTACTGCAAGAAGCTCAAAGATGTTGCAAGGTTTTACAAGCAAGTAGGAGAAGCTACAAAATGCTACTAAAACTACTAAAAGTAACTACGAGGTGGTAGAAGAAGATGCGTAAGAAATTACAAGCTACCAGAAGGTGGTTGGAGCTACACAAAGATTTCTAGCTGCTGCAGCTACTACAAAGAGCTACATGTTGCTGAAACATCCTACAAAGCGCTAGGAGCTGCCACAAAAAGCTGCAACGTGCGACAAGGTACAAAAAACAATTAGATTGACCTTAAAAGTGTTATGAGATACCATAAGGATCTGTAAGCTACAACAATCTACTAAAAGAGCTACAGGGTGTTACAAAGTGCTCCAAGATTCCACAAGCTGCAAGAAGAAGCTACAAGGTCCAACAAGCCACTGCAAAAA
>VTPC01000440.1:65292-75573 GCA_011009095.1 Ignelater luminosus | reverse complement strand
TAAGAGACGGTAGAACGTTTTGCATATTTAGTTTTTTTAAATACAGAGGAACCCCAATGAAATACACTGGCTTTATTTCCTTCCAGGACCGTACATAGTTCTTACATCTTATGACCACTAACTTAATCTTCCTTCCTTCTGTATAGATGTCTTATTATATCTCCAATACAACTAAAATTACTTTATTGGTTTTGGTGTCTTGCTTATCTTTCTACCGCATTGCTACTACTAGCATGAAGTTAATAATAAATTTAGTACAGTTGTCTAAGATAAAAGAAATTTTCAACTTTCGAGTGCAGTAGCCTCTGATGTAACTTACAATAAGACAAACTTCATTTTTTTGATTGCCAATGGCATATGATTAAAACAGTCAAAAAATCAAAACTTTTAACGATGAAAGTTATTTGTGGAATTGTTGATACTCAATACCCAAAATATTAAACTTAAAATAAAAAGGATCAAGAAAGTATTTACAAGACAAAAACAAATATAATTGTACTACGTTTTAGCAGCAGAAGTGTGCACATACAAGGATGGAGGAATTTGCAGGTCTACATAATAATTTCCTTGGTCAGGCGTTATTTGATAAATACTGTCCCTTTTTAGATCTTCTCCGACCCCAACCGTTGAAAGTTTGTAACATTTATTCAGTAATACTTTAGATTCAGTCTATTCTTCAATAAGATAAGTTGGTTAAGAAGTAACAAAAGGGGGAAGCAAAGATTGCAAGGATCTACACAGCGACGAATTGGTCCAACGAGGAATTATAAATTTCTCAATGGTCTAGTGGTTGATCATGTCGACCTGGGTTTAAAGACAATTGGATAATTAGGTTGCTATAATATTAAACAAACCTCTTAGGTTTGAAATTCTGTATCTTAGAAACGATCAACCAAACATGAAGGAAGGGCTCTAATTTTCTAAAATTATTTGAGCACTCATACAGATTATTGCCGATCTCTAGTTTTAACAAAAAACATCCATATTTTCACTTTTTGCAATGACGACTCTATACAAAACAACATGTTGACAACTCAGTTTTGTGCTAGCAAGATTTGAACTGATAGACTATAGTACTCTAGGGTTTCTTACTGTCAGATCTCTAGAAAGATCTTTCACCGAGAGCAGTGCAACTGCATACCCTTGCATCGCTTATGAGCATAATGCTCAGTTTACTTGTTACGTTTTGTAAATGCGAATGGACTGGTACACTATTTAGAATTTAACCAGACTCACCTTTGAATAACTATGATTTGTATTAATTATTACGTGGTTGACAAATCCTCACTTCTTTTTCACCGGACACTGAAGACCAAAAATTCTTTTGATCTCATTTACTCTTAATAACGCTTTGTAATTCTGAAGCGGATGATAGGTTGTCATCTAATGAAGTGTGTTATTTTCACAATTTTCTTATTATAATTCTAAAATTCACATAAAAAATAAAAAAGTTTGCGCTTCGGTGTGTCTTGTGCGTTAGTAAATAAAAATCTACTTTGGCCTGTTTACTAAGTACGTTCTGGTACAAAAGCTGAAGTATAAAATTACTTTACAAAATCAAAGAAACGGTCATTATGCTGGTACTGTCTTGTTCCAGGTTGAAAAATGCTCAAAAAACTTGAAAATTGTCCAAATAAGTGAATGTAACACTTTACTTACAGTGCAAATTTCTTTCCTCCCTTTATACATCTGAGATTTTCCTGTATTTTCAGGACGTAAAGACAAACCAGTATGGAGCTTTTCCTGTTATGTTGAAAATAGTGTCGGTCTAGGAGTGATTTGAGCCATCTTCAGTTGTTTTGCTGCACAAAATTTTGAACAAATAAATCTTCGCCTATCTTTGACGTTATGTACTGTATGTATTGTCTACAAAATAGCTGCTGGGCGCTTTCCCAAGAAAAAGATAGTCAAACCGAAAAAAAAAGACAATTACTGAATGGAAACAAATCGATCAAATCTTTGGTGAATTTCCAAATTTAGAAACACCTTGCTCTGGAGCACAGCTTTGATATTCTAAGATATCACATTACGATTAGCAAACGATAGTTTGTAATTTTCGGCATCAGATACGGAGGCTATACTGCAATAGATTGAAATTTAAAATTTTGATAGGGCAATATTTTGACCTGACTCCTCCAAGAATTACTTTTAAAAAGGAAATCGATACAGAGCTATATGTTAATACACACTTAAGCACTGTTTAGTTTTTAATTTTATTGTCTTGCATTTGGTTGAGAAGATCTAAAATCTACTGGATTTCCACTGACTCCCAAAAAGGTAACCCTATCTTTCTTTTCCTTGCGGAAAATAGAAACAAATGTTTCGTCATATAGTTTACTTATACCAAGCCTGATGAAGCAATGATGAAGTGAGTGCAATGCACCGAAGTTATTAATGCATGACATATTGCTGGTTAAGAGAGCAATTTAGAGGGGAGAGGCTCTAAATAACACAGCTAAGCAAAATCCGAAAGCAGTATCGTAAAGAATATAAGTTGCAGAGCATAAAACAACTTGTTACATGAAAATATCGGCATTCATTCAATACAGTATCTCTTGAAACTCTTTTTAAGTTTCTATAAACGTACGCCGCTGGTGTGCATAAGAAAGTTTATTCATTAAATCTTGGTAGAGTATGTTGAGATGAATTTATGCTTAAATTCTCTCCCTCTTCTGCGCTCGATTAGACGAGACCACAAACACAGCTAGGGTGATCTTTTTAAATTCCATTCACTCTTATCTCTTGAAAATAAGTTCTTAAAGGTTTTAATAGTAGTAGCCAGTATCTATTTTCGTATTAATTTTCTTCGCAGTCGCCCAGAATATCCGGACAAGAATTACTCACTGGGTTGATGACCGAACGTAATGTCTAATATGTAAACAAGCCGTTTCCGATTTTATGCTTTTTATAGTGCTAGGCCCATAACCTATTGATTACTGCTTATACCAAAATAATAAATGGAGCGTATAAAACCAGTTTAGTTAGAAATAATGTAAAGCATCTTTCAATGAAACTGTTTTTCTTAAAAATCTATAATTCTTTTCTACTGAGTTACAATGATAAGACGTTGCGAGAATCACTTCTTGTCAGACATTACAGATAAAAACACCTTTACATTATGTTGCATTTATTGTTTATTATGTTTACTTCAATTTTACTTTAATCAGTTAACTATATCTCACCTTACACGAATTTCATTAATGTTAAGAAGGATGATGAAATTATTAGATAATTTCAAGTACATTTATTGGAGTAGATATAAACAACTCCTAAGGTGTATGTTATTTACGTCCTGTCATCCTAAACAAATTGCGAACATGTATGAACATTGTAGAATGTTATTAAATCACCCCTAACGATGATATTCCACATAAATCTAAAATTCGTTGCACAAACAGGTAGGTAGCATCTGTGTGTTGTTCTTCCCCTGGTTTGCTGCCGTTGCAGTTGTCGGATGCTTCTTATGAAGCTTTTGTAAATTGATTTTTCCTACCGCTGCTGTCAGGTCAACCCACACGCCATTACCCACCATTCAGGGTTTAAGTTAAAAGCATAAAGTCTATATCCGATTTTAAACATTCACGTATTATGTATGCACGACTGCACCTTAAAGTATTTATAAAAGGACTTTAGTCTTAATATTTAGGTAAAACATTTTATACTATAACTGAGACCGCAACGAATTAGATAAGTGTCTTTTTGTATGATTAGCAGGTTAAGGTGTGGGAAAATTTTGATCCTAATAGTTTAAAGTGGACAACAAGCGTGCTGGAATTTCATCTCCTTTTTTGGTGACACTTAATCTGTACGCACACATTTGTTTAAAGTTCTTCTTAAGAAAAAAGCGGTTATCATTAAACTAAAGAAAGAATCTCTAATGGTATAAAAAAGGGAGAAAGTTCTTACTGAAGCAAAATTGAGGCTTTTGAAATGTTAGCAGATTTGTATCATCAAGTTTCCCTTATTTGTATCTTTCGAAAATCACTTACTTCAGCAGGTGGTTGCTCAAGTCTCCTTTACCCTTTTCAGGGATGATACAGTCTTCTGATGCTGACAGGGGATGATAACCCGTGTTCGTAGGTCTGCATCTCATTTAAAATGTCTTGTAAAGGGCCCACTTGAGTACTTGGAATGTTAATCCGAACAGAATACTATGCTAATCAGATTAGCCACTCAACACCGTGACATGTTAATTCGATATACCTGCTTTGATAATCATAAAACATTTATTTATGAAAACCGTAATAATCTAAAAATAAGTGTTTCATTTTATTTTTTTGTGACTCTTTTAATAAATAAAGCGTATAAAAAGCGAAACCCTTATTATTATAAAAAGGAGTTAATGGAAAGACGCCAAGATGGTCTCGAACGATTTTGCTTTTCAAATAAGCTTTTTTATAGGGCATTTCTGAGACGTTTCACATAAATTAGCGATGTTTCAAGGTTTTTTCGTTTTGCCTGATATATGAATAACTACTTTGAAAGAGGCGTCTGACAGCTCGATTTATAAATTCTTGTGTATCTTTTCACTTATAAGCTTTTAGACGTTTTCAGGACATCAGTAATCATTCAATATATCACAATAAGTTTTTTATTTGAAACGTTTGACGTCTGGTAGACCCTGCATAATATTTGTTCAAGAAAGATCAAAGTGTATAAAAAATGAGGTTTTCATTACTTGACGATAAACAGCAGTATACGATTACTTACGAGTCTGGCTGTAAAATAACTTAAATCTTTTTTGAGCAAGGATGTTTGACGTATGCAAATTAGTTTTACCTTAAACTAAAATATACGTACAAACAATACCATGTTATTATCATAAAGGTTGCAAGTGTATGTAGGCCTTTTTATAAATTTACAATGGTTGGAACGTGTTATTAACCTCTATTAAATGTCATGAGTATGTACATTGTCTGACCTAATTGCTTTTATTTCTAATATATCTAGGTCAACTAAAAATTTGTTTTGTATATTTTTATTACTAAAAACTATAAAAAGTAATCATCTACAGGCTGTTCAAGAACTTCCGATTCTGACATTTTGAGTGATTTGATCGGATCACGGTCTTATAATAAAAGTTGTATTTATACTTCCAGTATACTCAACCTGTCGATCCTTGATGTTTTGTTTTTGAAGCATTAACCAAGATTCAATAATCAAAGCTAAATGCAAACAAAATGAAGGAGATTTATGTTCAAAATTGCAAAGAACAAAAGAAATAAAATCGCATGTTAGCAGCAACAGAAAGATACCCATGTTGTGTCAGCGTCTATCGTTGTAAATGGCTACATTGATTTTTGCTTATAGAAAAACACATTAACATAGTCTAAAATATTTTGGGTAAACTGCTTGTCGATTATCGTTACCCTATTACAATTTCAATTCAATATTTCTATTACATTATCGTTTTTTGGGTAATAAAGGCACCCAGTTTTTTTGCACGTGCGCGTGCGCACAAGATTAGAGTTATGGTTTGTTCCAGTTATTGTCTGTATCATTTGCATAGTAATCATCTAACGAATATTTTCATAATATCGTCATTATCTTGAGAATTTCTTCAACGCCTGTGGTGAGTACATTTCTTTTTTGAGATGCTAACGTTTTAGGACTATTAGCTTTTGTAACGTACTCTCTGGAGTTCAACTGTAGTTCTTGTAGTGTAAAAACTGATTCTCTGTATTTACGCCTTATTTTGCTTTTTTGCTTATTCATGATTTGTGTCGCTGTTACAGATAGTACAATAACTCCATATTTCAGCTTTATACTCACTAGAAAGGAAAGTAATCTGTGATTGGATCAGCGTTTGGCAACAGGAAATATTTTTTTATTGTGTACGTTGATTATACAATTAATCTGGGTATGTCAAGGTATAAAGTCAAGTATTGGTTTGTCTCTCATTGAGACTATTCTTTCATTTGCCGAAATACCATACCATGCGAGCGTTCTTATTGTAAACCTGAATTGCAAAAGTATTGATTTTAGTAGGTAGGTCTTTGGAATGTCAAGGCCAAGATTCTTGATAGAATCCTATATGTAAATTGTTGTGGTCAAATCTTTTGCTTAACACATCCAAAGCAGCTTTAGCATGATGCAGTAGATTCATTTGTATACACCTAAAGTCTTCGTTCATTTTTGGATGAATTTATCCCCTTTGAACTTCTTTCATCTATCGTTTTAGATGTTTGCCCTTTCACAAACTAATTTTTTCTTAAGTACCTATTAGTTTTGTAATTAGTCATTTTTGAAGTTTTTGTAGTTTTGTCCTTTATCAAACGGATTACTGTGCTGTCTTCCTTAAAGTTTCCTCTTTTGTTTGAGATTGTTTTTCTTCAAATTTAGCATCTTTAGGTTTTCTACTCTTTAACCTTAACTGTACTTGATTAAACGTGTAGCTTACCTTGAAGTCTTAAGGTGATAAGGTAAGTGTTTTCAAAAATTTTTTGAGAACTCTTTCTTCCTCCACATTTTTCTTAATTTTGACCCTGAATGATTTTAAGAATCGTCTTGCTTGAGTCATTAGTACTGTCTTGAAAGCAACTTGCAAGAATTTATCTTTCTCTCTTCAATTCAATCCATTTTCAAGATTTGAGTTTTTGGGCTATCCTTTAAAGCTCTGCTCTGAGGAATAAATTTCTTCTATACTAAACTACTCAACAATTGAAGTGGCCCGCCAAAAAAAAGATTATGTTTTCGTGTTTATTAGAAACAAAAAGGCATCACGGTTGTTGACACGTCATTTTTAAATAATTCTTTTATTTTGATGTAAGATTTGTTTTGTAGAATCATAAAAATTTCAGAATTGAATAATTTGAGAAGTAATTTAGTTCCCGAGTGCCATTTTTTTTCGATTTTTGCTACAGAATATTAAATGTTTTGATAACAAATAATACCAGTATGCCCTCTAATCGGTTAAACGAAGATACTTTAAATCTAGACTGCCGTTTAGTACAGTGTAGGTAATTCTCAAGGAAAAGTTGGTCGATTACTATTGGGTTTTGTACATAAATAAAAATCCAACCAAATATACAAAATTAATGTAGAATTATATATAAAAACAAAATCAAAGTTACCCATTGTCATTTTTCACAACTACTTGTGTTCTGTCTTTTTTTTGTTTGGTGGGCCACTTCAATTGTTGAGCAGTTTATATTACATAGGTGTATACCTATGAAATGAGACTTCTTTTTTCAATTTTAAACGTTTATTAACAAAAAATGGTTACAAATTTAATCTTCAAAATAATAGCCATCGCTAGCGACACATTTTACCCATCTCTCAGGCAATTTGTGAATGCCGCGCCAAAAAAATTGGCCGTCTTTGGCCGCAAACCAATCATCGAGCCCTTTTTTGGCTTCTTCGTGAGAATTGAAGCGCTGCTCGGAAAGTGCGTGGCCCATCGATGCAAACAAATGATAATCGGAAGGCGCCAAGTCTGGTGAGTAAGCCGCATGCACCAGCGGTTCCCAATCGTACGTCTCCACCAATTCCCGGGTCGCTCTTGTTCGATGTGGTGGTGCATTGTCATCAAGAAAAAATTACTTTGTGACGCCGATCGGCATATTCTGGGCGTTTTCGGTGTATAGCGCTGTTCAAATCGGCCAATTTTCGTTGGTAGCGTGCACCGTCAACTGTTTCACCTGGTTTTAATAGCTCGTACCAAATCATACCATGCTGATCCCAGAAAACACACAGCATTGCCTTGCGGCCGAAGCGATTTGGTTTGGCCGTTGATTTTGGCTTGTGGCCGGGCGGACCATACGATCGTTTACGCTTGGGATTGGAGAAATACACCCGTAACGATTAGATGCAAAAAAGACTTCCTTTTGAACCGGGAGAGCAGCATTTCACAAGTGGTTTTTCGGTTCTCTTGCTGCCTTTCAGTCAGTTCATGCGGCACCCATCTTCCGACCTTTAAAATCATGCCCATGTCTTTCAAACGTTTGCAAATGGTTTTTTGGGTCACTCCCAACTGCTCTGCCATCATTTCTTGCGTTTGACCATCATCTTCATTCAACAATGCTTGCAATTCGGTGTCCTCAAATTTTTCGGTGGCCGGCCACGTTCCTCGTTCTCCACGCTAAAATCACCACTTCGGAATTTTTCAAACCACCTGAAGCACTGTGCTCTGCTTAGAGCATGTCCACCGTAAGCTTCTATAAGCATTTGATGAGCTTGAGAAGCGTTTTTCTTCAATTGATAACAGAAAATCAACGATGTCCGCAAATCGTAGTTTGAAGGCACGAAATTCGACATTTTTAAGAGCGAAAAAAATGCGTTGTTGTATGAAACATCACAAACAATGAATTGAGTATTGTTGACAGATGACAGACGAAAAAAATAAGACATTTGGGACAGTTTAAAAATACTCCTAGCGACATCTGTGGTCTAATAGCTGAAAGTCTCATTTCATAGGTATACACCTGGTAAATGCCATATTAAATATAAACTTTGACTTAATTGGCGACTAATAAAGAAATTACAGTTTACAAGAAACCCTGAATATTTCCAGTATCAATGCGTATCACGATTTTTTCATTGAGATCACTATATTTATTGGCAGTGGTAGTCGATTTCAAAATTTTACCCTGGACCTAGAAGGGCGCAGAGTATTAACTGAATCGCATAATTCATTACTAAAGGTGCCAAAATTGCCATTTTTATGATGTTCGTAGGAAGAGTACTCGTAGGTTTGCATTTTATTCGTATACTGAGTATTCCAGCCGCTAAAGTTGATGCAATTGTCCTTGAAGAAACTGGTCAACAAACCATGGCAAGATCATTTTTTTTTTCAGTTCCGCTAATGATATCTTTTACCTACGTATTTTGCTATAGGTATCTGGCACTGACTACCTTTCGTTTAGTTTTTTCCAAAGTAGATAAGAAATTGTTAGTGATGTGATGTGTGCAACGACAAGTAATAGTTGAGGACCATCCAAGGTAAGTTCTCTCTTCTAAACTACCCACGAAGGGTACTACCCCTTTTACAAAATTCCATAAATGGAGAACTTCACTTACAAAAACTACAACCGCGCTTATAATGCCTTAATTTGTGCCTTATAATGGTATGGCTTAGTGATCTTGGAATTGATTTCTTCAATTTGCGTAATCTAAATTCAGAAGTGCCAAGGAAGATTCCATTAGGTGAATTTGATCCAAAACACAGCAAGCTCCTTGGACTCGTGGTGGTTTGTCGTTGCACGCAATGGTTCGACGAGTTATCAGAGATCGTGAGATACCAGTTTTAAAGTAACTAATATAGTGACATTGGTAACAACGTAATCTGTAAAAAATCGCCATACCATCACTCATGACAAAGCATTCGTCAAATTTCATGTGAGTAAATATACTTTTATAATTTGTTCAGTATATAAAATGTATTTTGCTCTATCTCGACGTGAGTGTTTACAAAATAAGTTTAATAAATCCTTATTTTAATATTGGAAATTTTACCTAATATAAAAGATAACGACCCAAATTAAGACCGCAATATCAATGTTTCATTTTATTCTCCAGTAACCCAAATTTCCTGAAAGTTCTTTCGTGTGTCAAGGCTTATAAAATTGTAATATAATAAATAATGCAAAACCACTTCTAAATTTAAAAATCGACTTCTATAGAATAACAAAAATGAATGTAAAAAAATTAAGAATTTAAATCTTAAGTTTTGAAAGGAATTTTTTTGTTGTAGCTAAAAATACAAAATTGAATTTTTAATTTTTTTATGACTTTTTTGTTATTTTTCATAAATGTTTTAAGTAATTTAAATTTAGAATCAGTTTTGCTTTATCCCCGTTTTTATTTTTATATTAAACCTAAATATTTAAAAAAAATTATACAAGAATGAACTTATCAGATATATAATTGTATACATAAATATGTATGTACCTAGTAGTAACTTTAGATTAAAATAGGAAGATTATAGAGAGAATCTGTTTTCTGCAAATAATTAAAACTATGCGGCTAAATGAAGGTGTTGGGAACCTTCTTCATCTTGGGGATACCTCCTCGCGCTTTTCCACTTATTGTTAAAATAGGGATGTTTAAGAGCAACTTTAAAGTTAGGGCTACATTCAGCTAATGCAGCGAGATTATTTTACATATTTAATTACTCAATTAGTTTTCTCTTTATTTCCTTATCTTCCTGCTTTCGCCTTACCCTTCAAATTATCCTTTTTACATCATTAAATACCAATACACAGCACTGCTTACGCATTTATTAATCTTTTGCGTCATTTCTGCTATTATTTTAAATTATCAGAGATAAAAGAATTAAAAGAA
>VTPC01000440.1:0-60341 GCA_011009095.1 Ignelater luminosus | reverse complement strand
TTATAAATCTATCAAAGGTTAGAAAAATGGTATCAGTTGACGTTTCAAGCACAACCATTTTATTGTCCTATTAACACTGCACATTTTAAACAAAATTTCAATTAAGTCAGCAGTTTCCTGTAAAAAGGATTTTCGCTATGATTTGACGCATATGCAGAATTTTTAAAAAAATCATTTGTTGTTTTTTACCTTATAACATTATCTTAAATAATCAATTAAGACACAAATATCAAGTTATAAACTAAATCTTAACAAAAATGTAGAGAACAAAACTAAATAAAGCTTTATCGGTTTAAATTAACAACACCTGTATAGTATTCATTAGCATACTCTAAACGCTGAGTAATGTATAATAAAGAAAATTAAAATAAACAATGAGCGTTGAGATATCTTAACTACACATGCGGTAGCCTTGAAGTCTGTAACAATTAATTTCTTTTTCTTTTTCATACTTGAAATGTTATTTACAGTCCAATTCTCAAGTTTTCTGTTGCAAACTTTCTAGAATGGCAAATCATTTGCAAATACTTTTAAATTTAATTCTTTTTAATATCATAACTGACAAAGGATCTATTCCTTCGTTGTAAATTCAAATTTCAATCTACCTAACGTTCTTCTTTAAGTAATGTCTACTTGAATCTATCTAAGTTCTAAGTTAAGATTAATTCTAATAGAATATTTTTTAAATCTATGTTTACAAATAGTTTTCCAATACGATAAGCAAATCATTTGGATTATTTGAATAAAGAATCTATACTGAGTAAAATTTCAATTCCATCATATATACTCAAGTTACAAAGTATAGTAAGGGTCAAAATTAACATATTAGTTAATCGTTCTTTCGTATGGAATCTTTTCGAACTTTTCAAATCTTTAAAGTTTGATATAGCAGAAACGGTATACATTTGCAATTTTGTTCTATTCAAATTCAATTAGGGAAGTTGACAAAACATTTATTATATTGCACAGCAAAATTTACATAGTTGTGTACTTCTAACAAGTGTTTTCTTGCTTTTCTTATACGTGTTTGCAGAGTACATATCTTACTATAGGTATAAGTATAGTCATACTATATCTAATAGACATAATCTCTTAAATAAGAGACCTGATTCTTTTTCTTTAAAACATAGAAGTCAATGAACTGCCCTTTGATCAATATTTTAAGCTCATGTTCAACTCAAAGACCAAGACCGATAACGCTCCTTTCTATCGATCGAAGGAATTGACGAATATTAAATGTGAGCACTAGAGAATCCAATTCAGGGACCCCCCCCAAAAAAATGGTCAATTCGATATTCCGAAAATTAGGATTTCGGAACAAATTTAGCAGTTCGGGATTCTTGAACTATAAACCAAAATGTTGAGATGATGATTTTTACCTTAAAATTAATCATTTTCTTCTTGTCTTTATCTAACTAAAAAACCATGTTAGATAATATATGTCGATACAAGTGCACTGTCGCGCCATAATTCAATACTGCAAAAAAGGTCGAGCGCCTGAAAAGTGACACATGCATTAAACAAAATTTTTTGTAATCGTTTACTGTAGATTTTGAGGTTAACTTTGACAGATGCCGAGGTAGGTATATAAAGGGAAAAAGTTATATACTAGTATTTAGTTATATATTACTATTTTGTTTATGTACCTCACACAACGATTACAAAAAAATATTATTACTGTATAAGTTAGGGGTATTTAAATGGCTTATGGTCAACTTCTAGTTATATTTAGTACTTTAAGGCCTTTAGGAATTTCCAGAAAAAAATTAAATAATGTATTTGTATGGTATCTGCTGTTGATGTTCTTAATTAAAACAAAATAAATAAAAAAATAAAAAAGCCTTGTAATGTCGTTTTACAACATTACGTTATCTCAATATTTCTGTTTTTCATGTTTTTCAATTTATTCTGCACGATGTTTATTTTAACACACGTGTGGCTCTTTGTAAAGATTGTTCTTGGAATCGTGTTGGCCAGACACTGTTCCAAGTTAAGTTTGTTTTAACATAAGTAAATCTACATCTAATTTCCACCACGCATGGGGGCGTGTTGTGTTTTTATACGGTCCCTGTGTAATCCCATTTTTTACTTTCACCATATTGGTGAGCTACAAGTTTCAACAGGCAAAGAGCGTTCCATTATACAGACAGGGGTGGTTGTTTCGCTATCCTTATTCCACCTAAGTTTAGAGAGGCGCGCCTTCGAGTTTTAGCCTACGTGACGCGTACGGAAAAGTGCGCGGACAGTCATTCAGAGACATAATTAAGATTCACCCCCGGAGTGCTTTAACGGATTGTCGCTAAAATTATGCCGCCGCAAATTCATATCGTTGTGTTGAAAAGTTAATTATTTGAGCTATTTACGATTGCCTAATCGAATATGTATATTTTAAAAGTTTTTGCGAGGGGTTGGGAGTAATATTCTCATGTATGTAATTATTGCGTGGGTTAAGCTGTATTAACTACAAGTGCGTCCAAACAAGTTTCTGTTGACGGAAAACTGTCATTTCATCATCATTTGTCTTACTCCCATTTGGTAGTAGTGAATACCCGTAGGAGTTTGTGAAACGGTGTGTCAAAGTGCGTACCGGCGTTTGGACCAGTAAAAAGCATTTTTGCCTGGTTTTTTGTGTTTAAAAATACGCGAGGGTCATTGATCATCTCGTCAGCTGTTTGCATCGAGTAAATCTGAGGGAGAACTCCCTGCATCAAGTTCACATCTGGTTTGATCTCTCATCAAGACTAGGTATCAACTGTTCGTTTAACTGTAAGGTAATTTCTAAGTTGATAATTTTTTATTTGTCATCTATCCTTCTTGTGTTTTAAAATCAGCTGCATAGGTAGTTTTGTATTTAAATTTCACAGCGGCGGGTACCCGAGGTTAAAGCTGATATTAGAACAATAACTTTAGTGTACTAGATGTTTTTCTTTGTTGCTAAACGGAAGCACATGGCTTGCCTTGAAATTTGTTATTAAAAAGTCAGACAGCAAAACTTTGTAATTTTTTTTAAGAGGCCTTTCGTTGACACAAGTTGCATGGCCTAAATTTATTATTGACATTGTGGTTAAATTTATTAATACTTCTATTTATTTATATTTATGTTTTTATACAATGTGTCCAAGATAAGGAGGGCCACTACAGGGATTTCAGAAACCATAAAAAATAGAGAAACGGTTAAATGGGGGACAAGTAGCGCAATTAAGCGCGTAGTACGATGCCGTTTAAAAAATAAAAATATTTCAAACGATTGTTTTGGTACGACGTTTTGATGCTTAGATATCATCTTCAAGTTCACATTTTTAAATGCGGACCTAATTAATTTAGTCGTACCATCTTCTTCTTCTCAATGAAGTGTTATAGAAAAGTGTTTGTCGTTTTTCATTATGTTAAAAAATAAACTCAGAAAAGAGTGAAAATAAAATTGAAATTTCTTGGTATTTTTCGAATATTTTCGGAATTGTTCGGAATTTTTTTTAATTTTTAAAACGGGATCGTACTAGACGCTTAATTGCGCTACTTTTTCCCCATTTAACCGTTTCTCTATCTTTTATAATTTTTGAGATCTCTGTAGTGGCCCTCCTTATCTTGGACACATTGTATATACATTGATTTGATTTGTCAAACTTATTGTTCGTTTGCGAAATTGTTTTTTTATCTCCTAATAAATAGTCGAGTGTGAATATACTTTCCCGTATTTTATTGTTCACTCTTTCTTAACCTTTCAAGTAAAGCAAATATTTGTATGTTCTGATAACGTTGTACAGGTACTGTGAACCAGATATTTTGACCAGTGCATGGCATGCTGAAGGAGTAGTTTTCTTTGGTTTTATGAGCAAAATTGTAGAGTTACCGCTGCGGCCCGGAGTGATTGATCACTCTCGGCTACTCTATATAAGTTTGCAGTGTAATCTAGTGAAGCAAACAGCTGCGAATTGTTTAAGCAAGAACATTAAGATTTTAAGATATTATAAGCTTTTAGGTAAGTTAAAAAGAGTGTGTTCAGTGCTATCAGGGCGTTCTATATACATATGTTTGGAATGTTTTCTGATGAGGAATGTGATAATTTTGACATGTTCCTGGCACCCATACCGATTTTGACATCTTAAAGCTATAAGCAAGTTTTTTTTATTAAATCTTAATACAATTTATGTTTGTTTACTTTAGGAACCCCCTTCTTCGATGTTTTGAGCAGCTGTGTGCACGACCTTTGATCTGAACGGGCATTAAGGCCACTTTTCCTGGCTTTCCCCATGACAGGCTTTACAACAACTTTTCATCTCAAAAATTAGAAACTTTTTTGATTTTTATTTAACGATATTCTGATGTAAAATGCAAGACTTTGTATACCATTGTTCAGAAAATAACAAGGTCTATCAAAATCACAAACAAACTATAGAATCTTCGTTTAAAGAAATTGACGATGATATCACTGCTTTGAAACAAATGACTGCTGAAAGTTGATTCCAACATTGAGATCTACATTTTCATAATAGAAAATTGACCTGTGACAGGGTTTTCCAATATACTTTCCCGTAAGAAAAGTATGAATCTTATGCGTTACTTTTTACTCACACTGTATAATAAAAACACAACTAATAGGAGTAATATTATGTATAAACTTAAAAACTAATGTTATTTTTAAAATATTATTATTGCGTTATTTAATTCTTTGTTGAAATTATTGTTGTAATTCTAGATTTGTTGTTTTTTTATTTATTAATAATGTGGGCGCACCTCTAATGCAAAGTTGTGACTATTCTTTACTTCAAAAAGAAAAATTAAGAAAAATAATATTCAGGAAAGTCACTAGAAGACACAATTATCTGCTAGTTTTATTTTTTCTTTTTGAAATTTTATATTTGAGGTTTCCAGTTGCATTAATTTTACGATTTAAGTTTATAGAAGATTAAATCGATGATGCCCTTGTTATCTCAGCGTTTTTGTAACGATATGTTAAAAGTTTAGTGTTATCCTGTATTTATGTTGTCGTCAAGTCAGGATATAGTGATGGATCGAACGTCTTATTAACCCAGAAATGCCTTGTTGGTGGGCATAATCGTTTCCAACCACAAAGTGTCATGTTTACCACAAGTTTGTGGCTAGAATCGCCTTTTTATTCTTCTTTTACCTCTTTCTATTTACACCTAGAAATATTCGAGTGGGCGTTTAGTAGTCGGTATTCTAGTTTAACCGATTTTATCGATAAATATTTAACATTCGTGAGAAATTCCAAACTTTATTATGCTACCATTATATTGTCAAAAATTACTAATATAACATAAGTTTAATCGAAATATATTATTCAAAGGAGATTTTTTTATTATAACAACCAAATAAGTATACAAGCTGAGGGTGGTATATTACATTAATTTTCTTTTATTCCATTGTTATTTTTTTTGTTGGAGATTGATATTTATAAACGTAATCCTATCAAGAAGTTTTTAGTGCATTTGAAGTCAATGCCGCATATGAGCATTCTCGATTCATTTTTATTATAGCTTTTATATGTGATCATTTAGTTTTTCTTGTTCTTATTTTATATTTTCCTCATTTATCACCGTCTTTATGTGCGTGAAACCATGAAATCCTTTCTAGGAAGTTACTGCCCTCTTGAGCAAGGACATTTAAAAAGCTGATCGCATCATTAAATAAAAGCAATATAATTTAGAATCCAATTAGTTTTTGTTTGTCATTATAAAAAAAAAGTATATATTGTTATATCTTTTAACAGCTTATAAAAGCAATTATTTATAGATCTTTACGTAACGTAACGAATCGTAAATAAATGAGGCGAAATGGCTTTCCCAAGAAATGAGCTTTTCATTTTCTTTTAGATGCGTTTTATTGTTGTTGCTGTAATTATAGCAAAATCGTATCTGATTTAATGGTTATAAATGGATTTTTATGGTTGATTACTTGAAGCTTTTTGGATTTTTATCTACTTATTTATTTATTGAGCTTATTGTTAACATAATTACACATTTGTTAAAATTTGATGCATTTAAATAGAAGTGACTATCCGATTGCTGTAAAAATCAAAGTACAAAATAAGAATCCACCAGTTAGATGAAGGGTAGTAAGTTAAAAAAATAAAAATTAGCAAAACGTGCGCCTAAATAGCTACTGACAGCATCAAGTTCAGGAATAGCTAACACATTACACAACACGGATGATTGCCTATCTAGAAAAAAAGTCAAGCAAAATTAAATAATAAATCTAAATAAATTATTAAAACGAACACAATTGGATTTAGATTATGTTACTGTTTAAACTTATACCTACTCTACGTTTTCAGATCTGAAACTTACCTGGTAGGTATTAAAATGTTTCCGTTGCACTGTTTCCATCTAATATTGAAATAAACATTTTTGTGGCATTGTAGCGGGTTGCGTTAGTACGAGAAAGTTTCACAACTTTCAAAAAGCAGACAGTAAGTCTTTAAAGAAGTCGAAAAGTTCACAATTACTGGACTATTAATACTATATAGCTGCATTGCATAAGGTGGTGGGTTACAATTAAGGAGGTGCCTTATTGAATAATAACTGAAGTATTTGTTTACATCTGGTATGTGTATATTTAGTCTATTTGTATATTGCATGTGTTATTTATTATATTTCCCTTAGTAAATGAAAATTGCAAAGATATCTACTGTATGCAGGAGTAAGGCCCTTTTCAAAATTCTTTTAAACTAGTACTAAAAATTGTTCTATTTTGAAGAAAACAATCTAATAAAAGAAGCCCAATATGGTTTTAGAAAGTTTAGATCAACTAAAACAGCTCTTCAACAAATAATATAAATAATCATCTCATTTCGGGTAAGCATTTGACCTAGTGGTTTACTGTTAAAAGAAATCAGAAATCTATGGGGTCGGAGAAAATTGCTTACTGCTTTTACGTTCATATCTTGAAAAACGTTATTAAATGATTCAAATAAAAAACTTTTCGGACAATGGTTATATGTGTACTTATTTGTCACAATGTAAAATAGTTTCCTACCACAGGGATAGATGTTAGGCCCGCTTCTATTTATGATTTTTACAAACGCTTTGCTGTCTAATGTAGGAAAGATACAAGTATTGCGGTCAATGCAGTTTACATGAGTGATACCTTTAGTAAAATTTCTGAAGTTGTTACAAAAGGGTTTATCTTAAATAAAATTAATTGTTAATATTTACAAAACAAACATATTAGTTTTTCAAAAAAATAATGAATTTTTCAAATTTAATTTAATAACTAGAACCTTACCAGCAGTAAAGATATAACATTATTGGAATTAAATATTGACAATAACTTTCTCTGGAATAAACAGCATGAACATGTAATTAAGAAGTTAAATTCCGCTTTTTTTTGCAATTTAAACAATTAAAAATATTTATCTAAATTTAGAATTTTTGGGAAACATTTATTTTGCAATGGCATATTATTTTGGGGTGGCTCTACAGGTTTCCAACAACATTTAATTCTACAAAAGAAGGATATTAAAACTATAGCTACCTTAAGTTATAGAGAATCTTGCAGACAAGTGTTCAAGGACTTAAGAATTATGACAGTAATAAATTTATTTCTTTATGAGAATGTGCTTTTTGTTTATGACAATATGAATTTGTTTACCGTTTCAGGAGATGAAACACTAAACATGTTACCCATATAAGACAACAGTATGCACTTGTGTAACAGCGTAATTGCTGAAATTTAGAATTCAAAAAAATTTAAACAAACGGTGAAAAAAGCATTTGCTAGATAATGTATATTATTCCATTTCCTGTTAATTGTCCTAAGCAGCAATGTGAATGCAGACCGTGAAGGGCGGCTACTACTCTTCGTCGTGTGCAGTTATTGCTATCAGCATTTCTGCTATTGTTAAATATTGTATGCTTTACACGTTGTTACTTTGTTGCATTTCTTAATATTAATGTTACTTTTTATATTAACGTTATACCCTGTCTTGTACATATTTATTACTTCATTGTTAAGTTTGTAATACCTATGTGGTTGTGTGTCCTATTTTGTTATATTGTTATTGGTTTTATTGTTCTTTCTTTCTTTCTTTAAATTCTGTTAATTGTATGATATGTTTAACTATAATTTCAACTGATATATTATCTGCATGCTTGTATGGATATTTATATTTATTAAGCACTGGGTTAAGCTGACTGAAAACTTTTGTTTTCACTAAACTTTATTTAGTAAGTACATCTGTTACATCTACTACTATTATATTCAATGCCAATGGTATATACGAATAGTATGATATGATGATGATGATGATATTATACCTTCAATAAATTATATCAAAGCTTTGCTTTTTTAATTTTTAATGATCTTCTAAAACAAATTTTATTCAACAAAGCTAATTATCAAAAATCAATGTTTGTCAAAGTTTTGTAATCTAGGAGCAACTTTGAGCATTTGTCATCCTAGGGAAACCTAGGAAACCCTTTGTAGGCAGATATTCAAAAACTTCCACCACAAGAGGATCAATTGGTCAATAAAGCCCAATAGTCCTAAAAGCTGTCTCTTGCCCAAAAGGGAAAATTGGTTGCATACAAGTCAGCGACGCATAAAATTCATTTGTCAGCAACTTTCTATGTGTTAATGTTGTAGAATCAGAAGGACGAATGTTATAATAGTATCTCTAGGAGGTCAAGTCACCTGAGAGATAGATAAGTTCAATAGAAAAGGTCGATGCTGATTTTAAAAATTAGTCTTGCGCAAATCTGTTATTCACTAGATTCATTCAATGTCAAATTTCCATAAAGTTGCAATCAACAAAAATTTTTTCCTAAATAGTAATTGTTAATATGAAAGATCCTGCTGACTTGAAAGAAATAACAAAACAAAAGAAGGAAGTGATTAGCTCAGAAAAACTTAACCAATTCAAAAAACCTGACTAGCATCTGTCTCAAGACGAAGAAGATTTTCAGAAATCTGTAAACTAACTTAAGAAATCAGTCCTCTGCATATATACTATTTTTGGAGGTTTATTTGTCAACGTCAGTCTTCTGTGCCTTAATGTGTTGCGTCTCATTTATTATTTGGTTGGCGGGATCAGTTTTTGCATGCGCCTGGGCAGAAAGTTTTGAAAATCAAAATTTGAAAAAGATTCTTGAGAACATAGTTAGGTGCGCTTGTGGGTTTTTAAGGAAAAACTCAAGTTGAGGCTCTTCTGTAAATCACCAATATTGATTAGTGTCCTATATGGATAAGTACAGCTTGAGCTTGAGTCACTGATGTACATAAATTTTTGGTGGAGTGAAAATATGCGTTAGGGTCAAGTCGTAACGTAGTCTATCTTTATGAGTTTGTCTTTTTCATTAAAAATTTTATATTTGATTTTACATTACTATTTGTGTTATACAGAATCTTTACTCAATTTCGCACGTGCAAGCTCATTGTAACGTGTTAAATGTATTTGTTGCTTGTATTAAAATCAAAGTAGCAACAGAAGAAAATATCATATACGTGATGGTGCCTAAAATTATTTTTTTTTAATTTGATTAATCTTCAATATTGCTACATTGGACACCGTAGATGTCCTCTGAGGCCTAGTGTTTCTTTATAGAGAAAAAAGCATAGCGAACCACCCCTGAATATTCTTAGCGGGTGATGAAATTATAATCAAAATAATAAAGCGAATTACTTATGCTATTATTTTAATAGCGTATTGAACGTTTCATGTTCAAAGTGATAAACTCAAAGAATTTACCCCGAAAAACCTGATCTGCCCAACAATTCCAGTTGGCCCGAATAATACTAACGGCCCAAAAAGCCTAACAGTTACATATCCAAAAATCTTCAGATATAACATTGATATTCCAGTCAATACTTCACTTTAACTTTTTTTTTATTTCTTTTGATCAGAAGTATTTATACATATGGTTTTTTTAGCACGACTAGAAATGATCCATCCTCTTTGTGGAGTCTTACTTACATTCAAGTGAAGTAGACTGTATAGTAATACTGACTGATGTTTTTATATTATATTCAAGACTTTTCTAAAAAGATGCATTGATATTTTAAAAGTGAAATCGGCCAGTTATTAAAACAGCGGCAAACCTGGAACATACGAAACCACTACTCGTGTGGTTTTATTACCATCCATTGGTTTTCTTTGATGTTATCAAAGTGAAATTTACAATAGCTTTGATAAACAAGTTTGCTTAAGGACAAGGAATTTTTAAATTAAATATTCTAAATACGATAAGTGTAAAATTTTCTGAAATTACTTACTTGAAGAGAAAATTGAAAAGTACATTAAGGAGCATAGCGATAAAGAACAGAATGAACAGAACAGGCACCACAAGAATCGATAAGAACATATAAACCCCAAGGAGCAGAAATAGAAGCAAAATACGAAACAATAATATAAAGAGAAATACGGAATAAAAAAGAAAATATGAGACAGATGACGGTTGAACAGAAGCGGTAGATAATTAAGACAATAATAGTATTATCCAAGTAGCAAAAGACACATGTAGGGTTAGTAAAACAAGCAAGAAGTATAAACAAATGTCGTGTAGAGTGATTAAATACCAATTTAAATAAAAATTAATAAGAAGAAATGAAAAGAAGACTGTTAAATATTAAAAATAAGTATAAATAGCAACAAACAAAAGTTAAAGGTATGGCAGGAGATTGGAGAATGACTTTAACCAGAAACTTTTTTGCAAATACTAAAAACATTAAGAAAAGTGAAATCAGCAAGAACCACAACAATACAAAATTAAGATGAAACTGTAGCAACGCAGCCAAAAGAGATAATGGTTAGGTGAAAACAGCACTTTCAGGAACTACTGCAGCAGAAGAAAAAGGTGACGCAGACGAGATAGAAGAAAACTGGGAAGAAGAAGAAGAAGAAGAAGTTGGGATAACACAAGAAGAACTAGAAATAGCTTTGAGAAATGTAAAAGAGGTAAAGTATTTTGGGCATGATAAGATAACCATGGAAATAAGAAGATGGAAACTAAAAGAGAAACGTTATTGATCGATATGTACAACAAAATAATAAATAAATAATACATAATTATAATTTCACAAGGAATTTACCGTTTGTTAAATTATTGTTAGTAGAATGCTAACTATTTTACTATTAATTCTATCAATAAAAATTAAAACTTTTACAAAGTATTTTTCCTGATTATACCTTTTTAGGAAAACCATTGTTTTGCCTTTTAGTTTTAAAGAAGTTTGACCGTGTGGCTTTACTATCATCGGCTGATGTGAAGTTTATTAAGCTTGCACTATACAGAGTTTGTCCGGAAAGTAATGCGACTAAATTATTAATTTTAAAAAAAATTATTGAAGATATGGGTACAAGTACTTAAAATTCTTCAATATAGTTAGAACCCTTGGACGTCAATACACTTTTGCCAGCTCGTCTGCAATGCTTGGTAGGCTTCTTGAAAGGCGTCAACAGGATCCTCCTTCAGAGTCCTCGTAACGGCGACTTGAACGTTTGCCACAGTTCCAAAATTTTTTCAGGCTGGTTTTGGCCCGGAGAAACAAAAAGAAATCTTCTGGAGCCAGGTCAGGGCTGTGGGGGGTTGGAGCAGCGTTGTTCTTGTCTAGGAACTCCCTCACGTGCAGTGATAAATTGTTGGTGTTGCACCATAGAAACTGTACCGGTACCGGATTTGTCAAGCTTCACACAAAATTTGATCGCGTAACACTCTTCCACAGTAGGCTTCATATTGCCCCGCAATCGACCGACAAAACAGGTTTTTACTTTAACCGCAATACTCACTGAGACCGGTTGCATTGTTTAGCTGATCATTCCATCTAAAATTCCCACTCTCCAACGCGTCTGGTTAGCGGGAGAAAATCAGTCGCTTTACTTTCCGGACAAACCCTGTAGACGTGCTCAACAACTTGTCAAATATTATAAGTTTGTTTTTGAAGTTAACTTTTCAGTTTTAATCTGTGAGTCTGAATCGACTATAATATTTAATTGTTTGTTTTTGAAATTAACTACTTCTTGTTTATCAGTTTTTTTTTAGATAAATGCTATTTGTAGGTAATACTTTCATTAAGTATGATACAAATTGAATGTTTGGTGCTGTAATATTATTTAATTGACTTTAATTAACTAATTTATTTCATACAATATTTAATTTTTGTTTAGAGAATTTCACTAAAAGTTTGAATCTGCCTTTCTTTAAAAATAATTTCATTGTAAGGTAAATGCAGTGGGATTTGTCGGTTAAAGGCCTCACTTAATATATCTACCTGTTAAGGCATTCGTGTGAATACGAAATAGTAATAGTTGAATGAGTTAACAATACATTGTAATTTAATGCTCAAGTTATATTACCAACATATCAAATTACTGATCAACATATCAACAAATAATATTGATTTTAACTACTTACTATAATTATAGTTACAAAAGGTACATAAAAGCCATTTTGTACAAAATAATAATAGTAAATCAAATATAAATTTTATTAGCTATATGGATTTAAAATATTCCCATATCATGCTTTGTTTATATTTAATTAGCGCAATTTATTGAATGCACATATCGCAAACATTTTGTGGAATTTGTCTAATAATACCTACATTATAAGAAACGGTTAACCAAATGTAAAAAGTAAATAAATAAAATATCCACCTTAGCCTTATGAAATTTCTCTTTATATTTAGTCTTGTTTTATGCTCTTTTTGTGGTTGCTTTTTTGTTATCCATAATGTTCCCGACAAGCTTTTATAGAATTTTCATCTACATTCCGATCATACGCCATCATGTTGAAGGGCTGATATGAAGGAGCTCACTTATATACGAAAAGGGGAAATTGAAGACTTTGTAGTAAGACTTCTTTACCTTGCCTGAAAATGACAAACTCGCCCCACAGTTGTTGCTATCTACATTGAAATTATATAGCTATTATTTTCGAAAAGTATTTTCTGGGAAATTCATTGTAGTTATTGAACTTTTACAATTGCTATTACACCTGCAGCGATTTTTTTTAACTGAATAGGAGAGTAAACAAAAACAATAAAAACTGTAGAACATTTCAATTCGTTTATTTTACAAACTAATATCAACTCTTCTTACAGCTGTTAAGTTTTATACATCTAAAGTCGTAATTTCTGACATAGCCATCTTCACAAATGCATCTTGTGGTTTTGAATACCCTACATTCTTTAGTTTCTGGACAAGTGGGTTGACAATCCATATTATCAGCCTCTTCAGGCGATATACGTTTCTCATGAGGCGCAAAGCATTCTAGAAATTGCATATAGGTATGTTATTACTAAGTAATTATATATTATCATTAATCAAGTGTGTTTACTTATTCCTGTAATTTTAATCTTAAAATCTCGAATTTTGTCAGCCTGCATATATCCAGCATACTGGCTGTTAATCACTATCACGTTACAAATGAAAACGGTTAGAAGTAATGTCACAATCTCTGTCTTCATATTTACAAATGTTAATGGATAATGAAACAATTTTAATACGTTGAAGTATTTAGAGAATTAAATTTACCAGAAGTTTAATGTACCATTGTTTAGTTCTAATTATTGCTTCTTTTTACCCTAATAAGATACAATACAGGGTGTTTTAAGTGCTTAAATACTATGTTTGGCACATTTTTAACTCTCTTAACCTCGACAGCACCAAACCCCGCAGGAAGTTTAACTTTAGAAGTTAATACTCAAACTTACCTTAAAATATGCAGATCTGTAAGTCTTCTAAGGGTACCCTCCTGATTTTTCTCACAATATTTAAGAAGCGTCTAGAATTCCTATTACATCATTCATAGTTTTTCCAGTTTAATGATATAAACATGTATATTATTACACAATTACAAAAAAAAATATGTTTTTTTGTGACTGTACTTTATTTCGAAAGTAAACTGGAAACGGAAATGACGAATTTACTTCACACACTGCTGACTGTAGAGAAGGTCAAACTTTTCTATTATAAGATAGCAATACTTATAATTTATTGCACAAAATTACTATTTGATTAAGAAAAATACATGAATGTACCTTAACTTACTTTTCTTCTTTCTCCAGTGGAATTTAGCTGCTCCATTGGAGTGGTGGTGGATTAGTCCCATTGGTATTGTTGACTATCTTGCACAAAGCCTTCATATCTAGACTTTTCTTTCACCAATTATCAATTATTCCTACCCAATCATCTCAACTTTGGTCTTTTCTTCTTTCTGGTACCGCTTGGTTTCCATTACATTATTATTTTTAAAGTACTGTCTTTTTTTTGCTCTTTATCACATGGCCAAGTCAGTTCAGTCTCAATACTTTCATGTATCTAATAATGTCTTGATTGTTAATTTCTTTCATAAGTTCATAATTTATTTTAGGCTTTTATTCTTGGTCGTTAATTTGTTGGCCCTAATATGATTGTGAGTATCTTCCGTTCGAATACTCTTGGCTTTTCTTTTTCATTTTTGAAAAATGTTAACGTTTCTTTTGCATTAGTGATTACGGATTCAATCAAACTCTTCTTCATTCGTTCTTGTCATTTTTCGGTCACCGTTATTTATTATTTCTGCATGTTGAACCTTTCAATTTCTTAATTTTTTTTATTGTACTTTTAGTTTTATCTTAATTACGCAAGGGTTGCTATCTTTTTGTTATTCTTGTGTCTCCCATTTTCTTTTTCCAGATCTGATTTTCAGTATGTTACATTTAATAGATTCTGTAAATGTTGTCTTTAAATTTCTTTAATTCCATCTGCGTTATGCCCAATCTCTTTTTCTTCATTCTGTATTTGTCTTGCTCTCAGTCTATTTCTCAAGTTTCGTTCTTTTAGTTTTTTGTAGGATTCTTTTGTCTTTGATGCTTGTTCATCTTTTTGATTTCTTCCATATGTTTCTTTACTTCTCATTTTTTATTGTTCGTCGTGATGTTCCTTGTTTGTTTTTAAATATCCTAGTCTTGCCTCTCTTCTTTGGTTATTGTCTCGCAATAATTGTTGAACCTTTCTTTTCTTTTCAGCATCTTCTTCACACCTTTATCTAATCTTTCTACTTCCATTTTTAAATGCTTTTTTACTTTACCATTCACAAGCTTTCAATTGCGTAAGTTTTCTTCTTTTCAGAACACAATGTTAATTGAAATTTCTTGCTTCATAGTAACTTCTACAAAGTAGTAATTAGTTTCAGCGTTTGCCCTCATATAGCTTCTTACGTTTCTAATTGATACTGCTTATCGATTAGTTATCAGCACATGATCCATTTGATTTTCGTCATAATTATTTCCCTCTGGTTTACCCTGCGTTATTTTATTGATTGGTTTATGATGAAGCTGCTAAGTTACATAACCTTTGACTGTTATCGTTTGTGTCTTCGGGTATTGTGCATTTTCTAGCTGCTTCTCAATTTGGACATTCAAGGCTTCGAAGATTATCAGTGTATCATATCTGGAAGACGAGTCGCGCAATTTGTTTTGATTTTTGTATCTTTCTTATCCATATCTTCTCTTATCTACATAACTGAGCCTTTTATTTTTTTTTTGGTTTTATAATATTTCCACTTTTTTCAACTCTGGCTAGTAATACCACTTTTACTAATCTTGGTTTAATTTGATTTAATTTTCTTATTCTATTTATAAAATCCAAATAATTTCATTATCTATACACCGGCTTTTTTGCATTACTTCGAAAAATTTTCCTTTTAATGCATTTATTGTTCTTTCGGGACTGTCTTTAGTTCCAAAGGTGACTAGGTTTTTTTCTGAATTCTTTTTAAGTATTCAATTGTTTATTGTTTCTTTTAGTTTATTATTTTCTTCTTTAGTTCGTTTTACTTCAGTTTTTACTTCATTCATTCTATCTATTTGTTCATTATATCTTCTAATATTATATTGAAATTATGTTCGTCGCCCAGTTTGGTTGTTAAGTGTACCTTAAATTCAAATTCAGCGCCAATGTTTGCTACCTACTATGTTAATCATCTATTTTTTGAGACTTCTCTTCTTTAACGTCGATGTTTGATTTTACTACATATGTACAGTTTAACACTACTTTTACTAGGGAAATTCTTCCACTCTTAACTTACTCATCGAAAAATAATTATTGCTGAGTATCGCAAGTACGATGTCTTGCTCGCTGCTTACACCGTTCTGCTCATATTTTTTGAATATTTTTGCTGAATTTTGGAGAATTGAAGCGTAAAAGAATTCCTAACATAAAACTTCGAGCAGCACAATAGTGATTTGCTGAGGTATTCCTGTTACTACTGCTGTTACGTTTGAGGGTAAGTCCAACTTGTCTTCAAAACAAACAAAATACGTGTTTTTAGAACTACTTTGAGATAATTTTAACTTTTATTAAACAATCAATACATAAAAATTACTTTGTTTCTTCTGGACAGTCGTGTTGTTTTATACATCTATATCTAGAATCTCTAAGGTATCCTTCTCTACAGATGCATCCCGTAGCTTTGAATATAGTACATTCTTTCGTTCCAGGGCACGAAGGTTGGCAAGTCATTACCTTAATATCAGTTACCGCCATGCGTCTTTCGTGTGGGTTAGGACATCCTAAGAATCTGCCTTAAATATCAAATTAATATACAGAAATAAGGTTTTAACTACCTTTTCTATTTTTTTTATAAGAAAAGTCTGTAGCGTTTTCTTTTATATATGTAAACCTTAAAAGACCTTCAACACTAATGAGGGCTATATAAAAATACAATATAAAGAATAATTTCATCATCACCACTTGAACAAAGTAAATGGTTTATGTATTAAAAATTTTCAGGTTTGACAGTAATCAGAGGTTAAATTTTATTAGTTATTGTTTTAAAACAATTATATTGTTTTTCTGCTTCTGAACTGATTAGATTAAAACAATGTTTTGTATTTGTTTACTAAATATTATGGTTATGGTGTAATAACTTTTAAGAATAAGAATCAAATTAGGTCTTTGAGAAGTTCACTTGTACGAATATTGAAGGATATACCATATTGCACATTCAACTTATTCAACTTAATTTTAAACAAATGTAAGTTTTTCGTGATAAAGAAATATAGTAAAATAATTGCAAGGCCTTGTAATTTAACCATATTTGGACGTATTATGTCTTTCTGATTTACTTCGGAAAAGTATTATGTATATTCCATGGACTTACAAATTGTTTTCTAACAACCACTACTCCTAGTTAGTGTGTGTGTAAACCATTTAATATTCTTTTTACTTGGTGTGCAGTTTCAAACCAAATTGCGATAGCATAAATCAATTTCCAATACCTATGAGACAGAGGTATATTGTAATAGATTGCTAAAAAGGAAAAAAATATATAATCTAGTGTGCGGTTTGTAATAGATTGTTCAATCTAGATAAAATGAGATCGTAGTTGTAATTTTCAAATGTAATGTTCGATTGGCTTTGCATTGGAGCAGCAATAATGGAGAAGTTCAATCTTTTAACGTTTGTACAAAATCTGTTAATTACAAAGAACTTATTTTGTTCTTTGTCAATCATCCTGTAGAGTAATTTTTACACTACATTCACTTTTTTATGTCATAAATATAAAAACATTATGAATTCAATTTAATAAATAGTAACTAAGAAAACCCCAATTTAGTAGGTTGCATGATATTAGTACACTAATCCATTTTTAATTTAATTCCATTCTAATTAGAATTTTCAGGTCAAAAACCCCTATTTAATACGGGTTATACGAGAAGACCCAAAAGCAATTTTTTCCTAAAATCCCCTTCGCTTAAAAAAAGATTCTGATTAAATACCGGTCAAACGATTGCATGATCGTGGGAGAAAAGTGAAAATAGACAAAGTGCCCGAGCATCTTCACCACCTTTAGAGTGCAAGCACGCGATGTTATCTTAATTGGGCCCGCGGCAAATCGTTTCAACCCACTCACATTACCTAGCAGATGGAGTCTCATTTGTTAAACGATTCAGACTACCAGCACAATCGACTAACTGAACCAACTCGTTAAATTCTAGTAATCACTTCTAACAACTTTTTACTCATACAGAAAAAATTGGAAGTCATCAAAGAAATTACTACTGCTGTAACGTAATTTTGTTTTTAATTCTGCAGAATAATTAGGTTAACTTTTTGTTGTTCTGTTTTGTATGAACTTTTCCGTATCAGAAAAAGTATAAAAGTCTCCGAAGACTTAAAATACCAATTTATTGATAATCAATACACTAATTACGGAGAAATTCAGAAAATATTTAAAATTTATAAAAGGCTATAAAACATTAAAGCTTTTCTTATTGAAGAAACACCATTAAACAAGTTAAATATTTGAGACCAATATTATTAATAAATTTTTTGTGACAGATTATGTTTGGTTATTTGCTGTCGTATTTAAATTCCTTTGAAATATAAAATTAGTATGGGAAAAGAGATAACATGATGTGTACGTGATAAAAGGATAGAAAAGAATAGCTCGTTTATTTTCTAGCACTCGTGCGGCTATACAGTGTGTCCACATTTCGATGCTTACTATTGGGATCTCGGAAATTGTAAGAGATACGAAGCCGGTTAAATTAGAAAAAATTTGGCTATTTTGGAGATCAGTTTACTTATGCTTTTGTTTTTTTCAAAAAAGTTCACGGCTTACTAGATATTTGCTAAAAACAAAATTATTTTATTTTCTTTAAAGTGAAGTATCTCAGGAACTAGCAAAGATAGAAAAGAACAGCAAAGAGGGTGTTTTAGAGAATTTACTCTAAAACACAAAAAATTATTTTTGCAACTGTCTTTTGTTTTACTTGGGCGATGAAACGTAAATCCAATTTTTTTTCTAATGGAACGCCTACTTGATTTCCATATTACTAAACTGCACGCCTTAAATGCTTTTTAGTGATGTATGGTTTAACATAGCTATTCTTTTGTTTTATCGAGTTATGAAGTGAAAATCATTTTTCATCATAGTGTCCACGATATATAACACACAAAGTCGTAGAGTAGAGAAATTCATTTGCTATGAAAAAATTGCTAAAACAAAATAAATACGCTTTTATGGGACATTAGCTGCTTATTTGATGCTATCTGTGAATGCTCAGTAAAGTATTTTAAAACCGTCTTCTGTTTCGTTTAGCAATTGTTACATAACAAATGTAATTTATCTGACAAAAATCAATGATTTTCATATGTTTAAAGCCATGGCACACTGAGTGGGAAATGCTTTTTATTTAAAAAACATAAGATAATTTTGTTTTTAGCAAATATCTAGTAGGCCGTAAACTTTTTTGAAAAAACAAAAGCATAAGTAAACTGATCTCCAAAACAGCCAAATCCTTTCTAATTTAACCGATTTCGTATCTCTTACAATTTCTGAGATTCCAATAGTGAGCTTCGAAATGTGGACACGCTGTATATAGAGTGATCTCAGAAATGTGATCATAACTTTAGGAAGCGATTCATTATTTAATTTGGAGTAAAAAATGTTAATGAACTATCGAGTTATACAGAAAAGTTTTTATTTAGGATCATTAACAACTTACATCACCTTAAAATCAAAAAGAACAAGAAAAATATTAATTGGTTTCTGTAGATTATTTAGAAAAGAAAGTTTCGTTATCAAATAAGCTTTACCGTTTTTTGTATTTGTGAGACAATGAAATACATGGATACACAGAGTGTACGAAACAAGCATGACAAATCTGCAGGTCAGTTTCCTTAATGGAAAATTTTATTTATAGTTTATCTAATAGTGGTTATTATTTAAAAAACAAGATCATGAAATCCCGGAGAGCTACAGAAATTTGGAAGAAACCAGGAATTAGTAAGCAATCTTGGAAATCACTTTGAATTTTCATTCAATCTGCTTCACATTAAATCGATAAGTTCTGAACTGTTGACACTATTATTGACTACAAATTCATTTCCACTCAAACTATTTGCTGATATTTGTGATAATTCTTCAAGCCAGACAGACGTTATTCTACAAGGGTGGTTTAATAAGTCTTTAGCCTGAGCATGAAGATAGCGCCATGGGTCAAAATGCTTTCATAATTACGATGGTCCATTCTTTAGATGATACTGCTGAAAATGTCACCATTTTGGACGCGTAGTTTTTGTTTGACAGTCGTTTGTGTCAGTCGATGTCAGTGATTAGTAAAAAATGCAGCCAGTCGAATATCGTTTCTTGCGATTGAAAGGTCAAACTCCAACGGAAATAAAAGCCGAGTTGGACGCTGTCTACGAAGAGTATGTCCCTTCGTTCGGCACGGTAAAAAACTGGGTGGCAGAGTTCAAACGTGGCCGTACGAGCGTGTTTGATGAGGAGCGTTCGGAGAGGCCAAAAACAGCAACCGTTAAGGATATCATCGAAAAAATTCATAAAATCGTGTTAGATGATCGTCGAATGAAAATAAGAGAGATAGCATAGACCGCAGGTATATCAAGAGAACACGTTTTTAAAATATTACATGAAGATTTGCACATAAGGAAACTGCCCGTGCAATGGGTGCCGCTCTTGTTGACACTGGATCAAAAACGGGTACGCATTGACATCTCAAAGAAGCTGTTGGATCGATTTAAGCGTAATGCACTGGACTTTTTGCGGCGATTTGTAACTTATTACATATCAAAGATCAAACAGCAGTCTAAACAGTGAACTTCAACAAGCGAACCTGCTTCGAAGAAGGCGAAGACGGTGCCATCGACCGGGAAAGAAACAAAGAGAAATAGAGACTGTTTGTGTTGATAGACTATTTGCAGAAAGGAAAAATAACAGAATTGTATTGCGCTTCATTATTAGACAGGTTGAAGAAAGAAATCCAGTCCAAACAACCTCAAATGCAGAAGCAAACAGTTTCATCATGGCAATGCGCCGGCTCACACGTCGATGCTCGAGATGGTCAAAATTCATGAACTTGGCTTCGAATTGGTCTCCCACGCTCCATATTCTCAGAACTGGCCCCGATCGACTATTTTTTCTTTTCAAATATGAAAACATGGCTTGGAGGAAAAAACTTCACGAGCAATGATGAAGTGATAGCCCCCGTGAACAAGTATTTTGCAGTCTTTTAGACATTGTATTGTTTGGAGGAGATTAAAAAGTTGGAGCATCGCTGGATGAAGTGTATAGACCTATGAGGAGACCATGTAGAGAAATAAAATTGATTTTGACCAAAGAACACTTTTTTATTGATTCTACCACATAACATTGCGATTGCTGTGGGCTTTCACCTTCTCCGCTATTTTTAAGAAGTGGATGGCGCCTAACTAAATAATTGGTGTTAGGAATTTCAGGTTTTAAATGCTTAATCGGATTGTAAATTTGCTGTTGGTCAGTGATTACCTGTATCTTCAATTTAAATTAAAGTTGTCTAGACTACCTGTGACAAAAACAAGGTAAAAGTTCTCTTAAGTGATCTGTTACTATTGCTACTGTTTTCAAGAAATCAAATTGAAGATTTTAATAGTTGTCGCTCCAAGAGTTTTAATTATTAGTTATTACATCAGACAGAAATTTAGAAATCTCTAGTGTTTATGAAACGGAAATTAAAATACCTTTTTGACGACGTCTAGTTTCATTTATTAAGTAGAACTCACTTACTTTTCAAAGCTAAGGCACTATAGATCTAAACTCATGACTCTTATTTACTTCTAAGAAGTTTTAAGGTTATATATTCACAGAACCCACCAATATCTACAATGCAACTGAATATATTTTCTACTCTTTGGAACAAAGAATCGCCCTGTATAAAAACTAAGATCACTACAGGTAGTGTGTTTTGACATTCTAATGTCCGTATTTCACCAATTCAAGTTATTTATCGAAAATGATTTTTTTTGCAATAGGGTGATTGAAAAATCACACTGCGTTGCGAAAAAGGCAAGGAAATTAATTGCAGCTTTTTTATGATAATTCTTTTATGTTAAAGCCAAGTTGTAATTTCAACCCAAATAAAACTGTTTAATGTTTACAAGTGATCTAATTTGAATGCTGTTAAGGTATAATTGAACCAACACGTAATCTAATAAACATAAAACCAACATTGATGTGAACACCGTGTTTATTTGAAGAACACTTTGTTTTTTCTACTTACTCTAAAAACAGAATTAGTCTGATGTAAAAAAGCAAATATGAACGATCAGTATATAAAGGTTAAGTAAATTCTCCTAAAATAGGAATAACAAACCGATATTGTAAACTTTACTTTTGATGTATAAGTAATGATCCTATCGGCCACTTCCTTCGGTTTGAATGGAATGACTGTTTTACATATTGTTTGAGGTTTTATCATTCAACCATTACAAATTTGAATAAAGAATTTTACTGTTTGTTTATGCAGTTGTTACACGTATGTAGCTCAATTTTAAAAACGTTCTTTGTCAATTATCAATAAAGATTTCTTGTTTCAGATGCGTTAATGTGAAGGACGGTGCAGGATCCCTGGAAAATGTAAGTTTTTCCTCTTTTTTTGCACACGAATAATGTTTTATTTATTCTTGGAACAACTGTGTCTTTAGGCACTGAGATGTAAAAAAATATTTTATTTAAGTCCGAGTTGTGTTGTTGCTTATTAAAGAATGGTTGCTTATTTTCTAATAATAAACATAAAGCTTTAACAAAAAAAAAATAATAAGTTAATTGCTTTATATGTCAATAATTGTAATTTCATTTGACGTAATTTTGTATACAAACAACTATTTACACTAGATGTATGGTAGATGGCGAAGGAAGAATTAAGATTCTTACCATTTTCAGGTGTTACTTGTTATTCCTCTTTTATTGTAACAATTCGTTCCCGACGCGTTATCAAACATGCAATGCGCAATTTACACAATGCGGCAACGCGACAGTTTATGTTTATAATACAAGAAACAACAAATAATCTTGATAAATTAAGACAAAAATAGAAGCAAATTAATATTTCAATACTTTAAATGTTATTTTTCTAATTTAATAAAGAAACCACAATTTTACTTACATAACATGAAGAAAATAGCATAAGGGAAAACTTTAGATACAAAAGAAATAATTAAATTACATAAAGTAAACAATCAAAATATTTTCAACCAACAAAATATACGAGGGTAGTCTGAAAAGTTTCCGACCTAACAAAGATACAAGACATTTTTTCTGAAGATTTTTTTTTATTTTTCAACATAGTCTCCTTGTAACTCTACACACTTCTCCCAGCGATGCTCCCATCTCTGTAACCCGTCCAAATAGTACTCGGCATTTTTCTCTGCAAAATAATTGTTCACGAAGGTGATTGCCTCTTCATTTGACGAAAATCTTTGTCCTCCGAGCGCAATTTTTAGATGAGGGAACAAAAAGAAGTCGCTTGGGGCTAGATCTGGTGAGTAAGGCGGATGGTCAAGCAGTTCAAACCGTAATTCGTGGATTTTCGCAATGGCAACCGCTGAGGTGTGAGACGGTGCGTTATCTTGGTGAAACAGGATTTTCTTTTTCTGCAAATGTGGCCGTTTTTTCGCAAGTTCTGCATTCAGCTTGTCAAATAATGATGCCTAGTATGCTCCTGTAATGGTTTTTCCTTTTTGAAGATAACCAATTAAAATAACTCCATGACTATCCCGAAAAACAGTCGCCATCACTTTCCCAGCCGAGAAAACAGTTTTTGCATTTTTGGAGCCGGTTCCCTCTTTGCAGTCCACTGTTTGGACTGTATTTTTGTTTCGGGCGTATAATGGTGTATCCAAGTTTCATCTACAATAATTAATCGGCGCCAAAACTCGGATTTATTTCGCCTAAACTGCGCCAAAAGAGCGTTGGAAATATTCATTCGAACACGTTTTTGGTCTAACGTGAGCAAACGCGGCACCCAACGCGCGGGCAGCTTTCTCATGCCTAAATGTTGATTTAATATGTGACAAACGCGTTCTTTTGACATGTTCATAACCTCTGCTATCTCTCTCACTTTAATTCGGCGGTCGTCTAGCACCATTTGGTGAACTTTGGCGCTGTTTTTGTCGGTAGTTGCAGTTTTTGGACGTCCCGAACGTTCATCGTCTCCCAAGCTCTTACGGCCACGTTTAAATTCAGCAGCCCAAAATTTCACTGTGGTAAATGATAATGCAGAGTCCCCATACACAGAATCCAACTCATCCTTTATTTGCGAAGGCGTATTGCCTTTCAAAAACAAATATTTAATGACAGCTCGATACTCGATTTTGTCCATTTTCACAAAAAACTCACATCAACTCACTCAAACGACTGTTACATAAAAACTGCGCGTCCAAAATGGCTGAAACTTTGGTGAGTAACTGTCAACAGATGAACAACGAAATTCAGTAGCTTTTATTTACGAGTGCTGCCATCTTCACGTTGAGGTTGGAAACTTTTCAGACCACCCTCGTAGGTAATACAAATTCAAGATAAGTGGATCAACGCACCATTTTCACATGTGCACGATAAGTAATAATAATAATAATAAAACATTTGAAGCTATAAAGAAATTTCTGTCAGATGTAAATTTGTTTAGGCTACGACAAGCAAAAGGAAAACAAAATTAAATAAATAGAAAATTAAACGCACGAAAGTACTTTCAGAAAAAAAATTTAGTAAGATACACATAACATTACAAAATAGTTAAGACTCTTAAACTCTGCTAAGAATAGTTTTTTTTCTAAGATGCTGTAAACAAATAGAAACAAACAAACAACAAAGAGAAAAAAAATGGAAACTGTAGAAAGCGTAGAACAAAGAGGTTATACAACTGAATAAGAAAAATAAACAAGTACAACTTGAAGAGAAAGACAGAGAGAATTCACATAACTTCAACAAAGAATCGAACAAATTGTTATTCCAGTAATTTCTATAATTCTGCCTAACATCTCAGAACAATCTGCAATAGAATTCTATGCATGGCCATGTAACAAGCTACTTTTAATTGTTTATAATTTAATTTGTTTATTTATAAATGTTTACTTAAAGAAGTATCCCCTTCGAATAGTAGACACCTCGACTCGCTTGACGAGCTACCACACACCCTCTCTCACATTCCCTTTTTATCGCGTGCTCTTTGGGCCAGAACGCAATCTCACCTTATCTGCACGCCTATACAGGATGTTCGACTATTGGTGGAGCAGGTTAATGCAGCCATATTTCTCATGTAGAACTGAGACATAAATGTTTATCGAAGAAAGTTTATCGATGCATAAGCAGAAAGCAATTTAAGAATTTTAAATTTGACAACATAGGACGAACATACACACAATAATTATGAAGATTCGGGAACCAAAGAAGCCTCGTTAGGAGTTACTTAGGATTTAAAACAAATTAATAAACTTATAAATTGCAAATATACTCAAATTGGCCGTAAAGACTTAACTGAACATAACTTAGTTTAACGAATGTTCAAATTGTTCTCCGTTAGCTTCCAGGCAGGCGGTAGCTCGTAATGGTACAACATTATAAACATTTCTAAGCATTTGCAATATAATTAATTATACCCTGTCCATTATTCCTGCTTGCAGGCTTTGTAAATCTTTGGAGGTGTTTGCCTGGCTTTGAATAAACCTTAGTTTAATCTGTAAAAAATCCTTTATTTTTGCTATTTGCGTTTTGTCCACATTTAAATCTTTAGTAGTTCAACTACCTTCAAGGAGACTCCTGAACCACTGTTTCTTCAACTGTAGTTACCTGAAGAAACCGCCGGCAATGACAAAATTGAACGCTCAAGCACCATCAATAGAAACCGTCTACCGATCCCAAAGAGCGTTGCAACTTAATAATACGACAATTCAGATGAGGGAATCTTATACAAATTATGTATAAACTAATCTACCTTAGAACGGCTTTAAAAAAGACGTGCAAAGCAAAAATGACCACCGACTACTAGATTGGAAGATACAGGTCGACTATAAAAACACTAGCAAAATAACTAAATCGATGAGGAGGTTGTCACTTCACTTTGACAGTTCTGTCCAAACATTTGATGATCTTTACCGACTTTCACATTTAAGGCAATGTGAATGCAGACTGATTTTTAAGCACAACGCTAAGAATGTCAAGTTTGCAATATAGCCTTGCTTTTGGTGATCTCAGAAGCAATCATAACTAATAATATAATAACAAAAGTAACTACAAATATAATAACTGTAATGCTTAAAACCGACAAAACAAACAAGGGAAAAACGACAACAAACAGTGCAAGGCAAGGAAGAAACACGAACTTTAGCAGAATAAGGCAAATAGTGCACTTTGGGCTGAATTGCATTTTCATCAGGCCGATTTCTTTTCCTGTAAATCGATGTAAAATGACATGTCAAAAATGGGAAAAATAATTTAAGAAAATATCGCCCTTAAAGCTGAACATAGAAAATATTAATCAATTTGAGGAATTGAATCTATGTTCTGGAAAAATTAAAAACTTGAGCAATATTTTGAAAGTTTGAAGTCTTCTGCTGTTACTAGTAATTCCAGAGCAACTGGGCATACATGCTTCCAATTTTTCTTTATTTGAAATATTACTACGTACTAAGATGTATCACTATGTCCAGAAAGTAAGTTCATTTTTACTGGTAAAATAAAACAAATGTATATTAGGAAAAATAATTTATTGCAAAAGAATCTGTAGACTTAAAAGTATTAGTCAACATAGCTACCACCATTTTGTAAGCATTTATCGTAGCGTGGCACTAATTTTTGTATTCCTTCGTCATAAAAAGTTGATGCCTGTGACCGTAACCAAGTTGCAACATGTTCTTTAATCTCATCGTCGTTATTGAATTTCTTGCCAGCGAGGTTTGGTTTTAGTCACTGGGAGCAAGGTCCGGACTATACGGTGGGTGGTCAAATTGTTCCCATCCAAATTGAGTCAAAAGTTGCTGTGTAAGGTTTGCACTGTGGGGGCGAGCATTGTCATGAATCAACAAAATGCCGCTAGTGAGCTTTCCACGGCGCTTATTCTGAATTGCACGACGCAGTTTCCTTAGCGTATCACAGTAAGCAATAGCGGTAATTGTTTCGCCCCGTGGTAGAAAGTCCACTAAAAGAACACCACATCTGTCCCAAAACACTGTGCACATGATTTTTCGGGTTGTCAAATTCGGCTTCGATGTTGTCTTTGTTGGTGACGATGTGCGCCTCCATTCCATCGATTGCCGTTTTGTTTCATGTGTCTCATAGGCTACCCAAATCTCGTCCCCAGTCACTATACTGTTAAGGAAATGGTCCCCGTCATTGTGATAACAAGTCAAAAATTCAAGAGCAGCACCTAGGCGTTTTTCCTTGTGATCCTCGGTAAGAGTTTTCGGTACCAAGCGTGCACAAAGCTTTCGATATCCCAATTTGTCATGAACAATTTCATGAAGAAGGGATTGTGAAATTAGGGGAAATTCCATAGAAAGAGGGGAAATCGTAAACTTACGGTTTCCTCTAATTTTTTCATTCACTGCATGAACAAGTTCATCATTAACCAATGATGGACGTCCACTTCTTCCTTCATCGTGCACGTTTACACGGCCATTGTTGAATTTTTTTACCCATCTCACAACCATAGAATAACTCATTACATTCTGTCCATACACCTCAGAGAGCTGTTGATGAATGTGCACTGGTTTCAGATTTTTCGCATTGAGAAACCGAATCACTGATCTAATCTCGCAATCGGCGGAATTTTCAATTACCTTCGCCATTATAAACAAACACTGTGACACGATAACAGCAGATAACTAACTCAAAATGGTGTCAATCGCTTAGTAACGATACAAGGTCATTGCCGCGCATGCGCGGAACTGCGATCGCATCGCTGCAACGGCAGGAAATAGAAAATGAACTTACTTTCTGGACATAGTTATATTTAGGCACTAGCAGCAGGTAAGGTAGCGCAAAAATAGTTAGACCTTTACTATTCTCTATTTTTTTAAAATCCTGTATCAAATTTTTAATTTTTTATAGTTACAGTAAACTACCGAGAAATTTGAGAACCATTAAAACACAAAAATGAGCCTTTAGCTACTCAAATCAGCCACTAAAGATGTTTACAAACTGACTGCAGGATGCTTATGCGAATTCAAAACAATAGAAAAATTCCAGTTTACATGGCTGCACTGATTCGTTAAGGTTACCAAGGAAGTAATATATGGTGAAAACATTAGTTTAAGAGTACATACAACACATCGGAGTTTATCGCAGTCATTTTCATGACTAGTCGGTCTTTGTATTTTGGTCAGCTAAAATTGCAATTCAGTGCACAGTACAGTGCAAAAAACATGTCAAACTACTTAGACACTCCAACAAATCTAATTACATCAAAGATTCAAGATGCCAGAAGAAATGATGTAAAGCAAGACGTAGAAGGACTTTTCCTAAATGCTTATACCTGTCAAAAGTTCAGTTATGAGTAGGGATAGAATGTATATGCTCTTTAAAATGTCAATGCATGCACTTACGCACTGTAAAATTTAAAATATGCCCTTACATATGCCGTAAAAATACCTTAAAAGGAAATTTAAAGAAAATATATACATACCTTTGTTTTTTGGAAGCAAAAAAAAAACTAAATCCATATTTATTTCAATTTTTATTGTAAAAATCATACAACTTAGAAATAACTATTTACAACAATGAATTGCTATTTACAATTGCATAGATTTGGAAATTATTGAAAGTAGATGAATCTAAAAAGATTATTTTATACTTGAGGAACTTCTTTCAACATCGCAAGTTGTCAGTGGAGCATATTTAAAATTATTTAGATTAACTACAATGTAGCATTTAAGTTCATCCACTATATCACCTTGCCCTGGTATTGCTTCATTTATTTTTCCAATGAAATTAAAACCTACATTTTTATTTTATAACTAACTCCTCCGGCCTTTTAACATTTTCAAATAAAATGCCTATCTCATTTGTGAGGTTAATGCATTCTTTAATTGATATTGCTTGCGTTTCTAATTTGCTAATTGTTTTCGCTAAACAATTAAAATCTGCTAAAATAAATAGCAGCTCCAATTAGCATTAATTGCGTCTTGTTCTTTTTCTACGCAAAGTGCATCGTCTTTGCTCAATGTATTTATTACAGTTTCCTTAATAGTTTCAAAATAATGCGCATAATATTCTGCAGCAGAAAGTGAAGTACTTCACCTTGTTACAACAATTAAATTTATTTACACGACTGGGAGCTTTACAAAAGACTTTTTTGTAGCTGAAATTATGTTATTTGCTTTGGGACGTATTTCTTGCGTTTTTCCACGACGACGCAATGCAATCTATGCGCTAGGCAAGTCAGGTGGATCATTTTCTCGTATAAAACTTGAAGCTGTACTCCAGCCTTCAGCATATAAAAGGCTGCATTAGTAACAAAAAGTAGCACTGTATTGCACTGAATTCCCTCTGGCAATTGAGCAACATCCTAATGATTTGTGCTCTCAAAAACGTCCATGGCTAAAAGATAGAATTTGGTATTAGCGTATCTGAAAATAACTATTTAACCAAATATTGTGAAGTCTACTGAAATCACTTAAAACTGCTATCTAAAGAGCAAATACCTGAAAATAATCTTGTCGCCTCAAGGTAGCCTAACGAGATGCCTTTAAGCACATTATAATATTTATTGAATTGCATTTTAATACGAAAAATAATTATGAATTTTAAAACGAAAAAAACTGAATATTTTAAAAGAAGAAAAAATTAGAAATAGAATATAAAAGCAACAAAAAGGTATATTATATGAATTAAAATCAAAATTTTCATAAACATGCATTCTTTCATAAAAATGACCAAAATATGCATTTACATGCACTTTCAAATTTGCATATGTGATTCACACATAAGTGAAACATGCATACCTAAATGTAACTCTGCATATCCACTGTGGGATTAAAGTATGGAATATTATAAAAAAAAGCGAACTCAATATGTTTTTTTAAAAACGCTGAGACAGGTCGATTTTAGTTTTTGAAAATACACATTAATACGTGCGATTCACCTTCCAACTTTCATTTGTTTTTTAGTTATGACGTCATCACAAAAAAATTTAAATGGCAAAATAGATTTTTAGTAGTGGAATCCGATAGTGACTTTTCTTCCATTCATGATCATGCAAATAAATCCTAAGGTTGCATAACAAAAATCGAGCTGTACATTTAATGCTGATTTTATTGTATTTCGTAATTTAGTAGAATATTATTGGTATTCTACAATAAACTACTAGTAAGATAAAAACGAAAGGTACTTCAACAAAATTTACGTTCCGTTCATGGCCAAAATTATTTGTTATCTTGGATAATACTAACATTTAATCTAATTTTATGTTGTAGTATTTTAATATCATAATTTAGAATTATTTCCTATTAAATACGATAATATCAACATTAAATGTTCAGCTCGATTTTTCTCAGAATTTTTGTTATGCAACCTTAGGATTTATTTGCATGATCATAAAGGGAAGAAAAATCACTATCGGATTCCACTACTAAAAGTCTATATTGTCATTTACATTTTTTTGTGATGACGTCATAACTAAAAAACAAATGAAAGTTGGAAGGTGAATCGCACGTATTAATGTTATTATTATTAATAATAATTAATTATAATATTCCATACTTTATTCCCACACTGTATTTAATACATGCTAGGAAAATATGCAAATACATAGGTGTATACCTATGAAATGAGACTTTTTTTTTCAATTTTAAACGTTTATTAACAAAAAATGGTTACAAATTTAATCTTCAAAATAATAGCCATCGCTAGCGACACATTTTACCCATCTCTCAGGCAATTTGTGAATGCCGCGCCAAAAAAATTGGCCGTCTTTGGCCGCAAACCAATCATCGAGCCATTTTTTTGGCTTCTTCGTGAGAATTGAATCGCTGCTCGGAAAGTGCGTGGCCCATCGATGCAAACAAATGATAATCGGAAGGCGCCAAGTCTGGTGAGTAAGCCGCATGCACCAGCGGTTCCCAATCGTACCTCTCCACTAATTCCCGGGTCGCTCTTGTTCGATGTGGTGGTGCATTGTCATCAAGAAAAATTACTTTGTGACGCCGATCGGCATATTCTGGGCGTTTTCGGTGTATAGCGCTGTTCAAATCGGCCAATTGTCGTTGGTAGCGTGCACCGTCAACTGTTTCACCTGGTTTTAATAGCTCGTACCAAATCATACCATGCTGATCCCAGAAAACACACAGCATTGCCTTGCGGCCGAAGCGATTTGGTTTGGCCGTTGATTTTGGCTTGTGGCCGGGCGGACCATACGATCGTTTACGCTTGGGATTGAAGAAATACACCCGTAACGATTCGATGCAAAAAAGACTTCCTTTTGAACCGGGAGAGCAGCATTTCACAAGTGGTTTTTCGGTTCTCTTGCTGCCTTTCAGTCAGTTCATGCGGCACCCATCTTCCGACCTTTAAAATCATGCCCAAGTCTTTCAAACGTTTGCAAATGGTTTTTTCGGTCACTCCCAACTGCTCTGCCATCATTTCTTGCGTTTGACCATCATCTTCATTCAACAATGCTTGCAATTCGGTGTCCTCAAACTTTTTCGGTGGCCGGCCACGTTCCTCGTTCTCCACGCTAAAATCACCACTTCGGAATTTTTCAAACCACCTGAAGTACTGTGCTCTGCTTAGAGCATGCCCACCGTAAGCATCTATAAGCATTTGATGAGCTTGAGAAGCGTTTTTCTTCAATTGATAACAGAAAATCAACGATGTCCGCAAATCGTAGTTTGAAGGCACGAAATTCGACATTTTTAAGAGCGAGAAAAATGCGTTGTTGTATGAAACATCACAAACAATGAATTGAATATTGTTGACAGATGACAGACGAATAAAATAAGACATTTGGGACAGTTTAAAAATACTCCTAGCGACATCTGTGGTCTAATAGCTGAAAGTCTCATTTCATAGGTATACACCTGGTACATACAAATCCTAGTCCTAGTTATGAGTATCCGAAAAACTTGTTCAGATTTTTGTAGAAATTCAAGTAAACAATCAATGAAAATCAAAAGTACTGTTTGACACAGATGCTGCGACATTGCTATTAAATGACACGATAATACCTAATAATGCTAAGATAGTGATAGAGATAGTGACACATATATTGTGTATTTGTTATTAATTCCTGATTTAGAAGAAAATAAAAGTTTGATTTAGAATCTTGTTTTTTCCATATTCTGAGAACGACGTGTGATACTGAAACAAAATTTTCTGATACGATTGTTACTATAAGGTACCTACTGCTCTATAAACTTTTATTCTGATTATCGTTTCCGTGGGAAGAAGTTGTGGGTGGCACAAACAGACATTTGTAAAAGCAAATTGTTACGTCACTGGTGAAGTGGATAATTTGTTTAGTTTAGAATCTACACTAGATTCAGCAGACGAAGGTCCTTTTGTATTTTTCTCATAAAATGCGTCGTTTTCGAGTAAAACGATACACTGATTTTACCTATACTAAGAATCCCACAACATAATTACTAGTACTTTGTTTTTCAAATATATTTAAAATTACTTGAAGTAATCAGATGGTTATAACACTTAAATTCCAATTCCTGTCTGGAATTTGATTTAGGTACTCCTACCAGTAATGGAGGATATTTAAGAGGGTGTTCAGCTTTAATATCCTATATCTAGAGATATTAGGCTTATTCTTACTTGGGAATCTGTTATAGAAATACTGCCGTTTGTTTCAGTAACACTCTGTATACTGTTTAACCAAATACATAAAGAAATAAAAGACTACTCATCAATATTTTCATAACTAAGAATTAATTCACGGTGTATCTGTAAACACCAAGATAAGAAATGAAGATTTTCCAATATTTACGTCTACGGTTATACCTACAGAATTTGGTGATGATAATAATCAATAGTTGGTAGAATAGGTAACAAGATCGAGTGAAGTAACAAAATTGCATTAACCTAACCTTATAAAACTGTAGGAAGACCAAGAATGCATGTGAAAAATTTTGAATGGACACGTTTACATTTAGGTTAGTACTTATAGTCTACGTAATAAGAATATAAATGATAGATTGGACCCTGTAAAACCATAACAGTAAAACTAACAACAATAATATTTCTAAATGTTAGTCAGTTGAATGCCAATACTCTTTCATTTCCTTTCTCAATTTTCTTTTCTGTGTTTCTTAAACAATATTTATTGATTTTATTAATGTGAATTTTATACATCAAAAGATAAGTTTTATTATGAATTGGCTGTAATTTATTTTAGTCTTCGAAAAGTTTCTAAGAAACTATCTTAGATTTCTTTACAAGTAGTTTTTGATTTATTATAAGGTTCTATAGTAAAAAAATGCCTTTGCAAAGGGTTCAAATGTCGTGCAAATACTTTAGATTTATATTGAAAAGTTATTTTTTTTCAAATTTTATTTAAATGTATTTAATAAAATGTAAAAAAGGCATTTTAAATCTGCCTTCTATAAATATTTTTCATTTCTCTTTTAATATTTCTAATTTTGCGACTACCTGCTGTTTTCCATTCGGAGTAAATACAAACACAGCTTTAGACCTTCAAAAGCGAAAAAATGAAATCGGTTCTTGTATCCAATATATAGATTTTAAAAAGCTTTCTCAGATGTATTCGTTTTAGTTATGTATTAGAGATTGCCATAAAGTAGTTCACCCAGTTTTCAAATTCCAAAACGATTCCCTTGGGAAATCGAGCACTTGGTTTAAGTTTTTTCCCGTCCTATTTAATTTTTTCCTGGAAATTCGATATTGCGTTTTATTTTGTAATTGCTATCAGATTTGTTATTTATTTTAAATTGAATTCTTCAATTTGAAACAGAGATACTAGGCATTTATTTTTGTTGTTCGAGGGAAATTCGAAATTACTCTAAAGTTTAAATTTAGTGCTATCTGTTTAAAAGCTCCCAATTTGTTGTGATTCAAAACTCTTGCTGCGGGTTAAATGCGATCTATTTTATAAAATTAGTTTCCGGTAAATGCCTAGCTCGTACGTGCCATAAAGAAGTGCTATTAAGGGACGCTGTTGAGAAACCAATCTTAGGCACGTATATGTGGCCAATTAACGATGAGAATTCGCTTTTGTTCTGGTGGTTTCCTTCTATCATGATCGATTTGAATCTCGGTTAGACAATTAATGAGACATAAATCTGAACATGCATTGCTATGTACCCACTGAAATTAATGCTGTGAATTACTAACACTACCCACTTGCCTTTAACCAAAAATAATATCTTTTTAACTGCATATTTTTGACGAAGCTTAATTAAAAGCCCGGTCGAGATTGCGTATAAAAACCTCGGTCTGTTTTTATAAGGCAGTCATTTCTTTTTAATAAAAGGCAATATTAAGTTTTACTTAATTCTAATTATTTTTCTCTCCTGTCTCAAACAATCTTCTTTTTCTCCTAATAAGACGTTTATAAAAGTAATCTGGTTTTCAGTAAAGGTCATAGGAATTTTTAAACGAAATTCTTAAATACATGTCAGAAATGTTTTTTATTCAACATTTCCTGTAGCGAAATTTCTGTTTCTTCTCAATAACTATTTACAGAATGTGACTATCTGATCATAAATTAATGCTTGCAGAAAACAGAAAAAATTTACTTTTGCGCTGTCCAGTACCGTTGGCGGAATACACACAAAAGACTACTTCTGTTGTAAACTTAAGCATAATCTCCACTTTTCAGTTTGCAACGGTCTACTCTACATACTATCGGTTATTCGATCAGCTTTTAACAGTCTTTGAGCTAGATTTTCACGAGTTTGAGATCGTCCTAATGGTTTTCCAACTGATGTTAGCTTAATTCTGCTGATATATTGGCAATCTTATTTGTTACTTAAAAATGCCAATAAAAGAATGTCCAGTATAATAATGCACCAAACCAGTCAACTGGCAGCGTCAGGAAGGGAATTGCGTATAATAAAAATAAAGATTTATGTTAACTAGAAAACATATAACGCAAGCGAAATATACAGTATGTCTTCGAATTGACTTCACTATAGGTATGATTGATCAAGAATTTTTGAATCTTATTTCGCTGTTTTGGGATACCGCGCTGCTTGGTCTGAAAAGAATTCCAAGCACTTTTTTTAGTTTTTAAAATCCAAGACGGTCATGGCAATTGAGAAGAAACTATTTTATGTTGAAGCAAAGTGTTATTTCGGTCAAATGTAACTACAGAAAAAAATTCAAATTGAGTAATTGTTATGTATTTTCTTTTTTCTGAATACAATACTTTATTAGAAACTTACATTAATTTTTTTTTGACAACTTATACACAACACTTTTTTTTAATTACAATGCAAGAATACAAATCAAACACCGATTTAGTCAAAGTGATCCGATATTTGTGAAATTCTGCATATAGTCATAATTTCATATTTTGAACAACTTTTTTTAATAATATTTTGCCGTATTACTGACCGAAATGGCACTTTGCTTCAATATAAAATGGTTTTTTCTCAATTGTCATGACCGTCTTAGATTTTAAAAACCAGAAATGTGCTTGGAATTCTTTTCAGACCAAGCAGGGCTGTATCCCAAAACATTAAAACGAGATTCAAAAATTTTTGATTAATTATATCTACAGTGAAGTCAATCCTGGGACACACTGTATACGTCTACAAAAACAATAAAAAATCTGCAATGCTAAATCAAAGTAAAAAGAGAATTTTAGTCAACTCAAAGAAATGTAATACAACTAAAATTAAAATCAATCAAATTTGCAAGCTCACTCCTGAAACTCTGGACTGTTACGATGTCATCGAAAATTAGTCTAAGTAAGAAAAACTCAGTTAACTATTCGAAAAAGATCTTCATATAGATCAGAAAAACAGGTTTTGAATATGGTACAGTTTTGTATGTATCAGTTTTGCAAACTTTGTTTTCATGTTCATTGTAGCAAGTCTTTTTAGTGGTCTTTGCCATCGCAAGCATCGAAACGTGTCTCTTTACCGACGGCGACGATGGAAAAATTTGGCTAGGACTGCAGCCAGATTTCCGCACTTTTACCTATGCCAGATTTTATAAACAAACTTACTCTTAGGTATATGTATTTCTGGACGTTGATTTTGCAAAGGTCAGCGGGTAGTTATGGAAAAAATCAATAATTCAATAATCTTTTGAGAATAGCAACTAGAAGGTTTTTTTTAATGAGGTACAGCTATTCAAACACAAACATCGGCACAGGTTAAAATTAAGTATTTTCAGACAAGGCTTTTTGGCTATGATAATCTAATATCTGAGCCAACTGTACCGTACACTAAGTTACAAGTTAATTGAACCCAATTAAAAGCATTAAAGGGAAAGGATTCCCCCTCGCTGTCGACATTTTTGCAGTCTTATATATGATCGAGAACACTAACCAAGAATCTAACTTCTAAAAGAGACAAAAGAACCAAGCTACTCTTTGGGATGTCAGTGGCGGTATTCAATCTTGATGTATCTCGAAAACGAAACATTTCTTGACACATGTTTAAAATGGGTATTTTCCATCATTTTATCAGTACAATGTTGTTAGATTGTGCTCATCCGGTATACATACAAGGTATTTTAAGAATGAGTACAAATATTTGGCAGGAGCATTCCTGGACAAGAATTAAGCGTTTTTCGACCTACGACTTTTTTTTGTAAACTTCACCGTTTTCAAGATACAGTGTGTTAAAGTTTCATTTACAATATCTTGTTTTCTCAATATTCTAAGAACAAACTAAGATATTGTGATCGGATTTTCTACATGTTCGTTACTATAAGGTGTCTACTATTCTACATAGTTTTGCGTTTAATATAATACTTATAAGAGGCGCAGAATCGAGGGTGGACTAGCCTCCTACTATAAAATAATTTCTACGCCACTGAAAGAGTATAAAAATTTTCTATTTTTAAGATGAGCAATTGATTTGAATCAAAAAGTTTTATTTCCGAGTAAAATTGATTTTTTTTAAAAACCATTCAAGGTGAACAGACTATGGCAAGGTCATGCGTCATCTAGAAAATAGGATATAATTATCTCCTTCACATTTCCTGACAAAAATTAGGTCTTTTTGTCATATAACACCGTCTTCGAGATACAGAGTGTCAAAGTTTCTTGTTTTTAATTAAACTTTGACATCTCGTGCATCTCGAAATCTGTACACTTTAGGAAAATATTTTCCAATAAAAAATGTTTAATCTTTGTTGCTGAATCTGATGCAAATACTTAGATCCTGTTTTTCTTTTTTGATTTTTTAGTGGTGTAACATGTTATCTAGCGCATGGGCTAGCTCATCTCCAATTTTACGCTTTTAATATAGATACCAAACGCAAAACGACCTAAAGTAGTAAATACTTTAGTGTAACAAACATGTAAAGGATTTCATTTCCATAATTCATTTTGTTCTTGAAATATTACAAAAACATCCTGTATCTCGAAAATATTGTAATTTAAAAAAAGCTATATGGCAGAAAAGTTTTAGTGCTTATCGAGGAATGTGCCTTCCAGGCATTTGTACTCATTTCCAAAACTCCCTGAATATACACTTATACTCAAACATGCTTAATATACTGGGTGTCCCAGAAAACATTCATTTACTCCTTTTGCGCCACTCGCGTGATCGTTTGAAGTAGACTGCTAGTGCTAACTGAAAGCTAACAAGTGTGCAAAAAGATACTGTAATTTAAACGAATGCGAAAATAGAGGAAAAAAAAGGAAACCTAGGTGTTCCGAGTTTTCTGGAACACCGCATATGCAAACATGGCGACAAACACGATCTCTGTCGGCTCGATCCGGTTGTTACTTTTATAGATTGGATTTCGAATTCCGTATAAAACTGCAACAAGTTCTATAACGACTGGAGACCAAAACTCTCCATAAAGTCTTGTAGTCCTTGGCAAATTGTCAGTCTTTTCGTTTAATTATTTAAATAGTTATTTTTACGTATTTAATCTAGAGATCATTAATTAAATAATATTAAATCTCATTGTTCTGCCACTAATCCAGATTCAAGTCGAATAACTGGGGATACGCAATATGTATACATTCTAATTATCAATTAATACAGTAGAACCAGCACCTATAATATAATGCCATAAGAAGGGAAAATGACGAAATCAGTAAAGGCCTATTCTTTAAGAACCCGAAGGGCCGCAAGTCCAAATGCATCTGCGTTTACCGGCATTGCCAAAACCGTGCAATACAAAATTAAAGAGTAAAGACACATGTATGTGAATCCTTAATTGAGATTAAGAAGTTTTCAAAATACAGTTCATTACTTCGTATAGAAGGTTACGTTTTTAAATTCATTTTTATTTGAAACTTACTCGTACCCAACCAAATTGTTGATATGAACATTTTAAGTAAGCTATTTTAGATTAAATTGGCGAAATGGGATAAAAGCATTCCAACAGCGATTTACGTTTTTATCACCGTTCTTTCACTTATCGTTTAAGACGGTCATCATTGTCATTTGATACCAAGCACCCTATCTTGGTCAATGGAAGGCACGGGATGGTAAGGTTTAATATTTCACTCAGACCATCTGACCCTCTGTGTGAAACTGCAATTACTTGTGGATGATTAGCCTCCAGACAGGGTCACACTCTCATTAACATTTATAAATTGCTGTGTTTTTGCATTTTTGAATGCTTGTATACGAAGGCAATACACATTGAACTAATAACTAACTTAACCAGCCAATTTTTTATCAAGGCATCAAGCAGGTTTATTAATTTAAAGAAGAGGCAAACCTTCACATATTCAGTCCGACAATGCAACCACTTTTTAATTGCTCTAACAATATGTTGAAGAAACTTGGCAAGTTTCTAGTATCAAACAATAATGAAATTATGTTAGTTCTGACTTCTGACAATACAGAAGAAGCATTTATTCCCCCACGATTACTTCACTTTGGTGGTAATCGGTAATCTGGAAAAGATTTTGGTAACATCGTGATTGCTAAGTAAAACCTTCCTGTAGAAATTTTCTCTAATTTTTCTTTTTCTGGGAGATGATGATGATAATGATAAAGGTCAATGTCACTTTCCGCCACAAGGTGACAGCGACTGTTTAGGAGTTCTCTCTTCTTTAGCTAGAAGAATTGTTATTTTGTGGCAGAACAGAAGATTCTAGCACGCAAGCGCATTAGGTCCCAGAAGATGTAGTGCAGTTTTTAGAAGCCCGCACGAAGCAGGCTGCCTTTCGGAGTCGGTAGTAGGAGTGTACGATCGTTGTGGAGAAGCTTGTAGACGGTTTAGGTACCTCTATCAAGAGGCCTACTCTTGAGACGCCTAGTCTGGAGCAGGGGTGTAAAGAATTTAAAGTTTTCAATTTTTAGCAACAATAGTAACAGAAAGCGGTTGTATCTAGCTTACTCTTCAGCCGCGGAGTTGGAGCGAGTTACCAGACAACAAGAATCGTTGGCAGAAACATTGTGGTGCAACTGCAGACGAGCTTTTCCCTTACAGAGTTGTCATCCTTTTGGTCGTTTTGTGTCCTAGAAGAGGGGGAGTTGTTATGGTACGGGCAGCTCGCGGGACCGGAGTCCCCGAAATCCCAGACAAGGTGGAACGTGGCAAGTTGAACTCAATGGCAGAGTAGTGATGATCAAAGTGGAGAGCTAGTTCTTCTATATTTACACGTAAAACTATCTCTGAGAGGTATTTTTTGTAGTGTAACTGTAACGGGCCAGTGCTCAAAGGTATGCACAAGTCCCGTCCAGACCAACGGTAGATGTTAAATTCCGTAGCTCATGCCGCAGATGGGATGGATTCTCAAATAAACTTGGCTAATCTCTCACACAGAGAAGCTCACCGTTTTCCAAAACTCTTATTAAACTAATAGATGGTCGTAAAAGAGGGCACCAGCAGTCGTAGATCGAAGGGTTCTGATGGTCGGTCGCGCGACTACTCGAGAATCCGACACCCTGTATATAGGCCTCTTACGAAACCTCACCCTGTGTGTAACTTACCTCGTGGAAGCTCTATTAAAACGCGCTCTGACGTTTCACCAATGAGACTCAATACACAAAATAAACACTGTATAAGCACTTGATTTGTCCTACTTGATTTTGCTAAGGAAGTCCTCTGAAGACTTCCTCCTTTTAAAACGATACAAGAGAGAAATGCCAATTCAATATTTACTTCTCTCTTGAACAAAGATATCTAGTCTATAATTGAAATTTGGAATATACACTACGTGCTTTTTGATAGCCAAAAGAGCAAAATAATGAAATTAAGCTGCTTCGCCTGGACCAGAGATCCACTTACAAAAACAAAAATACAAGAAGTCGACCTTACTTACATTTATTAAAACAATAATGATAATAAAAAAAAATGAGTCAAACACACACAAACAAAAATACAAAAAACAATAACAAAATAACACTACAAAAGAATATCAATAAGAGGCATAAATTAATTTCTGTTTGGAGAACAGAATCGATAAAATAATAAAAAACAGCAACAAACTATAAGAAAAACAAATTATTACAATAAACAAAGCGAAATGATTCTGTTACGTTAAAATTTTAAAATAGAACACAAAAGATCAAAATTTAAATATTAATTAACCCGACTAAGGTAAACTTGACCATAAATCGTTAAATATTGACAACTGAACTTTACCTTTAAGAACAAAGAAATGATTGCCAAGTTAGTAATTTTGTTGCAACAATTTATCAAACACCAGCTAAAATTACCTGGGAACGTTCCTGTTACAAATTAGTTACAAAGTTACTTGTAAAAATTGTGATTCAATAAAACAATACGAAACTGATCTTGTCTAAGCAAAGTTTTCGTGTAAAATATTTCACAAAGTTCGACGTTCTCCTAGTCTTTAAACATTAAAATTCATATGATAAAACATAGCAGGTTTTCTTTTTTACTCATACAGGAATTCTTTCTTCCAGAAGGTATGTGCAGACCTTTGTTTTCCGACGAAAGGCAGCTAGATCCAATAATTGAGAAAACTTTAATTTCGAAGAACAACCACTTATTTTACGTTAATCACAAAAAACATAAGAACAAAATCCAGGCGTTTACACACAATTTTATAAACGAAAATCACTGAGTCTCAAGCACTATTAAAATTTCTCGGAGCTTCCAAAATGTAGTATACACACAGATGCTACACCAACGGGGCCAAAATGGTTGCGTTCCTACCTTCTACAATTTCTGCTTCCTGGAGGACACCAGCGTAATTATATTTGGGTTATACATTCCCCACGATAACGAAATTTATAAGCCTTGCTGTTGGCAAACAAATCACTTTCTTCCGCGACTATTGCGCGTCTCTGACACGAAGAAATTACGATTTCTCCAGTCCGATCTCTTTTTTTTTCTTTAAGAGGATCGCTTCACTTAATTTGGTTTGAATCCAATTAGGGGATGTAAAGGTAAACGTCGAAAATTACCACACGTTGGTTCAAGTCAACAGCTATCAACGTAATGCCTAACCTCTGCGTTTTTTGTTACGCAGTTCGTACTTACGGAAGTGGGGTTAAAAAGCCGGATATACACCCTAACAGATTAAGACATTAATACTCTTTATGCGACAATGGAAAATTTTACCTGTAGATTCGCTAGTTTAAATTTGACTTCCCCGAGGCTGTGTGACTGCAATATTGCAACTAATGATTCTGGGCATTTGATATTGAAAATCAACGAAAGACACGTCTACTGGAGTCTAGGTGTCGAGACCACAAAAATATTAATTCTTTAAAATAACATTATAACAAACATTCGTTTAATGGAACAATTTAAATATTGCGCGTCAAGAAAACAAATATCCGAACGAAATTTAAAAACAGGGGCGGATTTAGTGCGAATTTTAAAATAACATTACATAACACTATGTTTTATTAAGTCTTGTTTTGAACAAATGTAGATTGATTAATAGTTCGATAATACAGCTAATGAAGCAGAGATAGTAGTGTCTCTAGGGAAAAGAAGATAATAAACGTTCGATGTCGTAACTAGATGTATAAAGTTTCAAATGCATACAAATTAAAAAAATGTTTGAGTGCAAATAAATTTATAAACATGAATAGTTTGAGAATTAACAACCATAAATATACAGGGTTAGTCAAGAGAAAAGAAAGCAAAAGTGGAAAAAGTAACCTTAATTCACTGTGAACTAATATGTAGCTATACCAATAACTTGCAAGAAACAGAATACTGAATACCATGCATGCAGGAAAGTTTTATCAATAAGTTTAGTGTTTTTACAAATTCATTGCTTATTTCATTTTAACTTCATATGCGAATTAAAAAAATGTAAAAATAAGTAAAATCATTCGTTGTGAAATTAATTGTGTAATTAATGTTCAAATGCTGAACATTCATGAACGCTTGTATGTATACGGAGCTTATGCCAACTCAAAATAAAAATGCATACGTTGTTGAGTCTACTTTGCTTTAAAGTTTTGTGAGGTTTTCCTTACTTATTGTTGATTTTTTATCAGTAGTGACCAAAACCTTATTTTTTGATTATTACAATATTTAGTTAAATAAATACGAAAATATCTTGAAAAGGTATCAAGACCAGTTACAGTTTTATAGTGACAGACTTGAAGTCAGATTGTACTTGTTACTGAAGCTTCAGAAAGTTAATTTTCTGGAGTATGATAAAATTTAAGAAGTTAATTTTGTAGATTAGACTATAAATTTTCAAAACTAATTAGTTTATTTGATTAGATAGACATAGAACTAATTATATCGTTATGAATCTAGTCTTCTGAAGTTTCTCACATAAAAAGGTAACATGAGAAATTTGGTCAGAACATGTGTTTAATAGTTCATGAGATTAATGACTTCTGAATTCTGAGCAGAATTCAAAGGAAATATATCTCAAGAATGAGGTGTATTTCTACGAAGAGTATACAAGATACATAACGAACATTTCCGCAAGGAAAATGGATCTAAGATTTTATCCACATTCTATCTTTGCAATTAGAAGTAAGAGTAATATTACATTCGAGAGATTATTTTTTTATTTGAAAGAAAATCTAATAACCTGGATATTATCTACTGATTAGTGTGCATAGTCCTAAATTACTATAGGAGAGATGTTATTTTAACACAAAATGGGATTTGTGATTTAGTTCATTTTACGTGAAATTAAATTTAAGATAAGTAGCTTTCGCATGATCTTTCAAGACAACAATAATGTCTTATTTAAAAAGGATAGTTTTGCAGCTTCTAAGTAAGAGCGGTACAGTAAAATTTATTTTTCTTTTTACTTTCCGTAATCGCTTCTACCTTTTACCTAATAAGCATAAAGAGTGAGAATTGCTCTGGCTTTGAAGGTTAAAAGACGAGCTTTTCAGCATTTATACCTTTTATTACAGAAATTCTGTGGTTTAGTGAGTTGTACAACATTGTAAAATCTGGAAGCAGGATGTCATTGCTTTCCACATAGGTAATATATGTGTTGGTGTTGGTATTCATCAAGAAATGTTTTTGTTTGTGCTTTATACAGGTTCTCCGACAAACGTTACGAAATTAATATTTCTGAAATTCCAGTCAATAAGGGATATTTGAAAACAATTTATGAAATTTGCATTTCTTATGTTATTCTAAAATTTCTAGGCGACTTTCGCCTTTTCTTTTTTAAGGTAGTGAGTAAACTGAGTTACTACAACAGCTATTCCTATTTTTGACCAAATAAGGATTCCGGTAAACGACATTACAGTCTATTCTCACAAAGATCGCAAAGTCTAAATTTACTTTGGAAAGCCATAAGAAGTTCTCAGAAGGAAACTCTCAATCGATTTAATTTACCCCATGTTTGACTGTCACAAAGCAGTCTTAATTGCCGATATTAGAAATATCATTTTCTTGAATTCTATTCTTTTATAATAATTTCACGGTCTAATTTAATATTTTTGTCATTGCAATACAATAACACAAATATGTTGGGTTGCAGCACAGCTTAAGGAAATTTAAAGCAAAAAATTGTCTTGGTGACATAACCTACTAAATGAATTCAAATTATGTTTAAGTTATTGAGATTCCTATTACCTACCAGTAAGCATTGTTTCTAGTTGTCAGGATTCTTTTTTTTATAAATACGATTCCATCCCAACACCAATATTCTTATTCATTTTAAATATAACTTTGTGTAATCTATAATTTCCTTTAGAAAATTCATTTTGCAGTTAGTATTGCAGTACAAATGCGACCGGCAAGTATTACAACGTGTTTTGGGCGTTGGGAAAACTCATTTTTTCTCTGTTAAAAAAAGGGCTATTCAGCTTAGGATGTAATAGTGGGAACTTTTACGGGCTTGTAACATTTTGTTATGTAAATCGTTCGTTTTGGAGTGACGAATAGAGCAGTTTCTAATCAAGATCACGGTTTTTTTCCAGTTGCCACTGCGCGTTATTTCTCGGGAACAAAATCATATTGATATAATGTCCTTTATCTTTTGATTATCTTTTATTTTCCGCCATGTGGGTAATTAGAGTTTCTTCAATAAATTCTGTTCGTGTTTTATGTTTCATACGAGTCTATTTCTCACCGTAAAACAGTATGTGTTTTGCCATATCTATCTGTCCACAGTACACACAGTCTTTAACTTCTTCCTTTCCAACCTGTTTGTATAAAAGCGGAAAGATCCACGCATCTCTACTAAGAGCTTGGGTTGGCCCAGTAATTCGTTATTCTATGTTTACAGTCGATCCATGATCTTATACTTGATACCAATTGTTTCGTCCATTGAGCCTTGTCATAGGTTTTCTGTTCACAGCTGCTGCCATAGATCTAAGTTTATTTCCCACTATGTTGATATACGAGGGTGGTCTGAAAAGTTTCCGACCTCAACGTGAAGATGGCAGCACTCGTAAATAAAAGCTACTGAATTTCGTTGTTCATCTGTTGACAGTTACTCACCAAAGTTTCAGCCATTTTGGACGCGCAGTTTTTATGTAACAGTCGTTTGAGTGAGTTGATGTGAGTTTTTTTGTGAAAATGGACAAAATCGAGTATCGAGCTGTCATTAAATATTTGTTTTTGAAAGGCAATACGCCTTCGCAAATAAAAGATGAGTTGGATTTTGTGTATGGAGACTCTGCACCATCATTTACCACAGTGAAATTTTGGGCTGCTGAATTTAAACGTAGCCGTAAGAGCTTGGGAGACGATGAACGTTCGGGACGTCCAAAAACTGCAACTACCGACAAAAACATCGCCAAAGTTCACCAAATGGTGCTAGACGACCGCCGAATTAAAGTAAGAGAGATAGCAGAGATTATGAACATGTCAAAAGAACGTGTTTGTCACATATTAAATCAACATTTAGGCATGAGAAAGCTGTCCGCGCGTTGGGTGCCGCGTTTGCTCACGTTAGACCAAAAACGTGTTGGAATAAATATTTCCAACGCTCTTTTGGCGCAGTTTAGGCGAAATAAATCCGAGTTTTGGCGCCGATTAATTACTGTAGATGAAACTTGGATACACCATTATACGCCCGAAACAAAAATACAGTCCAAACAGTGGACTGCAAAGGGGGAACCGGCTCCAAAAAAAGCAAAAACTGTTTTTTCGGCTGGGAAAGTGATGGCGACTGTTTTTTGGGATAGTCATGGAGTTATTTTAATCGATTATCTTCAAAAAGGAAAAACCATTACAGGAGCATACTATGCATCATTACTTGACAAGCTGAAGGCAGAACGTGCGGAAAAACGGCCACATTTGCAGAAAAAGAAAATCCTGTTTCACGAAGACAACGCACCTCAGCGGTTGCCATGGCGAAAATCCACGAATTACGGTTTGAACTGCTTGACCATCCGCCTTACTCATCAGATCTAGCCCCAAGCGACTTCTTTTTGTTCCCTCATCTAAAAATTGCTCTCGGAGAACAAAGATTTTCGTCAAACGAAGAGGCAATCACCTTCGTGAACAATTATTTTGCAGAGAAAAATGCCGAGTACTATTTGGACGGGTTACAGAGATGAGAGCATTGCTGGGAAAAGTGTGTAGAGTTACAAGGAGACTATGTTGAAAAATTAAAAAAAAATTTCAGAAAAAATGTTTTGTATTATTGTTAGGTCGGAAACTTTTCAGACCACCCTCGTATGTATTGATACCTACTTTTCGTTGTGTGAACGGAGCCTCCGGAGCTTGCATTTACTAAATGGAATTCTAGAAAAATTTGCTATTGTATTGTGAAGCAGATAAAAATTATCGAGCAACAAAAGTTGCCCCGATGGAAAATTTCTTTACTGGAAAAATTCAGTATATATTACTAATTTATAAAATTTCTATTAATTAGCTAATTACAACAAAAAAATTAACCACGCAAGAGAGAATTTAACTAGCGCGAAAATTCCGGTTCTTCTTCTTGTCAGCTCCCCGATGTCACCAATAACAAAAAAAGAAATAGCAATCACATACCATGGATGGTGGTCCCAGGGCCTTGCTAAAGCCTCGAATACAGTATGGTTGGTCCACGGAAACTCCCAAAAGAAATTATTTTCAGACCCTTTCTCTTTGGCGAAAGAAAAACCAAAAGTCGAAAAAAACGAAAAAAAGTAAACTAAGAAAAAAAAGGCCTGAAAATAAAAAGAACAACCATAAGTGTCCGAATACAAAAAAATTAAGTGATGAAAGAAGGTCAGCCCAAAAAGAAAATCTCACCTCAGTTGACAGGCAGCCTCCGGGATGTATGCAACTCGATGTATAATCTTTTCCGCTATAAGCGATGACACACAATTACAATCAATTGGTCTAGCTACGATAATCCGCAGAAATAAATGCGATTAATTATACAACACTTAGTTTATTCGCAGTAGACCACTATTATCAAACACCACGAGTGCATAAGTTCTTTTCACAACCAACGTTAAGAAAAGAGTGATAAAATCTTTACGAGACCTAAAAATATCACCTGATAAAGATTTGTAGAAAGATTAATTTAACAAATTTATTCTGCTAATGCAGGACTTAGACAGCAATTCTAGACGCTAATGCTTTAGACGAAATTGAAACCGTAACAGTATTTTCTTTCTAATATTAATAAGTCTATTGGAGCTGTTGCTGTTACAATTGGTAGTACCAATGTGGACAATGTGCGGTAGGCCAATGCTACTCGTAGGAGTCTCTAATAATCTATATTTGCCAATATTGAGTGCGGTATGCCATATTGAGGCTGCGTACAAAAGTATGACCTGATTTTTCCGCACTGCTTGGGCCTCTGCTTTTGGCATCAGTTGGGCGAGTTTTGCTGTTCTATGTATCTAGAGTAACGCCCAGATATTTTACTTCTTTCTTAATGTCGACTTCAGTGTCGTCTATATGAAAATCTATTCTATCTCTTTTCCTCCGATCCTTTACAATAACCACTTTGCACTTCTGTGTTTGGATGTTTAGTCTATATGTGATTATGCATTTTGCGATTCTACTGACGGCTTCGTTAGCATTGATCATTAGCATACCAGTATCTGTAGCCGTGATGATATCACCATACAGAATGTTCCACAGGGTGGGTTCAAGAACCGACCGACCCCTATGGAACCCGCGCCCTCACGTTTACGCTTTTCCTGTTTCCAATTTCTATTTGCCTCTCACTCAAGTAGTCGCATTATTTTTACTAGATACCTTGATATGTCCTTTGATTTCGCTATAATCAAATTCCAGTCAGCCGTATTGAATGCATTCTCCACGTCTACTGTTTTCAAGGTACACCAAATATCCCTGTAGCTGCAGCACCGTACTTCAGATCTCTTCTAAATGCCTTTATTTATTGTAAATAGCCTTTTCCTGAATCCATACTACCTTTCACTAAGTAGATTTTTATTTTCTATTTCTTACTCTAGTCTTCTTGGAGTCAAGGTTTTATATAACTTTCCCAGAGCATCTAATAGACACAATGGTCGGTATGATTTTGGGTATTCCTGGTCTCTATCCTTCTTGCTACTTTTCATATTTGAGGAAACGTTTGTTCTTCTAGTAGTTCGTTAATGATTCCTATTATTCAGTCTCTATCTCTTTTAATAGATCCCCCAGTTCTTTAGTCGATATCTTATATTTGCTTCCCTAGATGTCCTATTCCAATTATCCGCATAGCTTTATCCACTGTGCTGTTTTCGACCTTCTAACTTTCTTTCTTTTGTAATGCCCTATTCATGTTTTTGTATTCCTTCTAACTTTCTTTCTTTTGTAATGCCCTATTCATGTTTTTGTATTCCTTCTCTAATTTTTCCGGTACATTTTCGCTTCTGCATAGTCGAGTGATACTTCGATTAACTGCATTACATGCTCTTCTATGGGAAGATATTTCCTCGCTCCACCAATTATTATTATAGGTTTGTATCAACGAGTTTTTATAGGCATGTTTGATCACTGCTACATACTTTTTATGTGAGATATTTTCTTCTTTACTCAAGCATTCCAATCTTAGTGAAACACCTCCCAGTTCACTGCTGATTTAGCCCAGTTGCTATGTCTTTTGTTATTTATATTTGCTGTGACCTCAAAATATATACAGGGTGTCCAACGACTCGACTGCCATCGCTTAAAGGTGTGTTCCTTGGGTAATTTCAAGTCAAAAATACCTAACACTTATATGTCTGAAACTCACTAGTAAAAGAATTATAGGCGATAGCATTTTCCATACAACAAATGGTTTGGTTAATTATTATGCATTGTTATTGTTTAAAATGAATGCAAGAAGTTGGCTGGTGAATAGTTTTGTCATATTCTCATTACAATTGATTCTCGTTTGACGTTTATCTTGCATAATTTTTGCCACTGTAACGTTTATTAATAGCTACATTTTGAATGAAAAATATGCCGACATTCAATTTGTTTATAAATACTGTGACGGAAATGCAAATGCGACAGTGGAGATTTTGAACAATTAATGTTAACTTTGTGTTAAACATGTTTTTTATTAATAAAACACAATGTTATGCTAAATTCTTTTAAATTTAATATCGCCCATCCGTCACAGTATGCATAAGTAAAGTGAACGTCGGCATATTCATGATCTGAAAATGTAGCCATTAGCGAACATTAAAATGGCAAAAATAATGCAAGATAAAAGTCAAAGAAGAATCCATTGTAGTGACAATATGACAAAACTATTCACCAGCCTACTTCCTGCATTAATTTTAAACAATAACAATGCATAATAGTTAACCAAACCATTTATTTATGGAAAATGCTATCACCTATAACTCCTTTATTATTGAGTTTTCGACATATATGTATTAGGTACTTTCGACTTGAAATTATCCAAGGAACACACCTTTAAGCTATGGCAGTCGAGTCGCGGGACACCCTGTATAACTAAGATGTGTTAGATTCTATATCGTTAATACGACAATTCTCCGACTGTCCTCTAGGTATGTATCACTTACTATTGCCTCTAACAAACGTTGGTTCTCCGCCGTAATTCACAACAACTAAATCTTCCGCAATGATCCATTCTACCCACATATTTCCCTTCTCGTTCACTACCGGTAAGCCTCATAATGTAGACGTTGCGTTTATATCTCCAAGTAGCGTAAACTGTTTCGTTTTGTATTGTATTTTGTGCATTGTATTATCCAATGAGATCACCTGTATTACTTGAAATAGACAGAGTTGTTTTCTTGCCGTACTACTTTATTATTGTTAGGTTGTATCTTCTGTTGTTGCAGGTATAGTAAATAGGTTGATATAAGCAGAAGCTAGTACCAAATAAGCCCTCTTATTATATATAGTATTCTAAACTTGAAAAGGTGGATATTTCCTTTTTGTTATCAACTAACAAAGTTTGATGACGATTTTTAATAACCTGATTTAAAGATTTCTTGTAACTACAACTACACTTTCTGTTTTGGGCTAAATTTCAGTAGGATCGACAAACCAGAATTGAACAGTGACAGTCTGTTATTACTAATGTTTCAATAAATTATACTTCATCTTAGGAAATTCTTATTTTCTTGATACAGGAAACAAAGTAGTGCGTTGTACTGTGTACTGAAAAAGACCTAAAAAAATAAAAATAAAAAAAAATGTTAGAAATTCTTCTTTGAATTATATTAAGAAAGGAGCCATTTTAATTGCGCTTGTTTCATCTTAAAAATGGTCCATTTTGAAAACGAAAGAGTCAAAATTTCTGCATCAGAGATATTTGACTATATTTATAAATTCATAACGAATCTTTGATAATTAGCATACATAAGAAATTTCCACAATCAGGACCGTGAACCAAAAGCAATTTTCAGCTAATTAATTGTTGAGTTACTTAAAACAACAAAACTTTACTAGGTGTACCTTAATAAAACCTTCAAACTTCAATTAAGACGACAAATCAAATATTAACCATAAGTAAACTTGCTCACGAAGTTTCCAACTAATTTCCAAGTAACTTGTATATAAAAATAATTTCATTAAAAGATTTCTTATGTCATTACATACTGTCTCGAACGTAACGTTGGAAACTAGCAGTGTATTAGTTGGTAGCAATTAAAATAAAAACCCACTAATCTAGATGAAAAAGGGAACTAAGAGTAATCAATCACACACCATACGGTTCTAATCATTCACATCGACTACAAGTTAGAGTAGCAAACAATTTCTTTCTTTTTACTAACAGATTTCCTTTTCTCTTTTGCTCTCTGTTTTTTACGTTACTATTAAAATTTGAAAATTTCGTGTGGGCGTTGCAATGTTAACACAAATGCTCCATTGGATAAATCGATTATTGCATTAAAATTCATTAAAATCAATTCGTGCCAGTTGCTCCTACTATCATATCCACATAAATGGAAAATGTAGGAAGTTTTATACGTTTGGAAAAAACTTAATTGGTTAATTCATATATAATACTGTATAGCACTAATTCATAGATGCTGTTAACTAATGGTTTTACAACAAGGCAACGTATGAATAAGGAGAGCATCTAGAGGGTATTAGTTAAAGTTATTATGACAAAAACTTGTATGGTCTCAGGAAACAGTGCTAGTGTTCGGTAATGATACTACATGGAGAGAATATTAATTCCGAACTAAGCAACTGAAATACTGCAAAAGCGCTATGGAGAATACGACAAGCAGAGGCTTGCAGTAATGCACGGCTTTCAAAATTTGCATTTTAGATGAAATGTTAGCTGCAGAATATCTGCACACAGCATTGAGATCTTTTCTGTACAAACCGTTTAACGAAATGTATTTACTTATACTTCTGTATTTTTTTTGCATATTTCATTGGTGTTGCAGAATCTCAGATTCAAGAGTAAAAACTTTAAAACCTTAAAAATAAATCGTTTTTACGTGTACATAACAGCTCATTCGGTTATTTTTTTAAAAACAATATTGCTTTAACCCAACGCAAATAAAACTTAATTATCAAAATAAACAAGTAGTGTATTCCATTATTAAACATCTAATTACAGATTAAACAACTAAAATTAATAATAATGATTAATGCTAACTAAAATGTAAAAATTAATTAATTTACAAACAGCGGTTTTGAATCTTCTCGTCTGTTCGTCTTTTGTTGACAGAAGGCCTCAGTTCAATTGAAAAAGGGTTACAAATTTTGGCAAACATAGACTCCAACGAGGAAATCTCGCGTGAGAAGAAAAAAATGTTTGATCTGTCAGACGACTTTGTTAGATTTTATGAAGCCTTCTAGGTCAAAATAACTTCGGTTTATGTTTTTGCAATTCATAATAATATAATTTGTTGTGTTATCGAAGATTTTATTGCACATTTTTCTTCTAAATTATTGTTTTCTTTAGTCTCCGGTCTCAATTAAACATAATTTGTATGTATTTATATACAAAATTGTACCCCTACTTACGCGAATTCAAATTACGCGGTTATCGCTCGATCCCACCTATCGCGTAAGTTCGGGATATTACTGTATACTGAGATTAGATGTATTGCAATCAAAGATGTAATGTAAGAAACATAGCAAGGAAGACAACGTTGTAAGAAGATTATAAAAGAGAGTTACCATGTGATGCAATGAAATCCTGAAGAATCCACAGACCTGCCTGTCTGAAAAGTATGTTTTGTAACGGGAAAATGCCCAAAAGTATCAAAGTATCAAAAGATGTTCAAGCCCATAGCTCATGCCGCAGACGGAGTGGATTCTAAATAAGCTTACCTAGACACACACAAAGAAAAGCTCACCAATTCCAAAACTCTTAATAAATCAGCAGATGTTCAAAATAGAGGGCGCCAGGGAACAGCTACGCTAAATGATGTAATCCGTCGACCTGTCCCCACATCGGCGACCGCTCTGTATAAGGATGTCCATAAGAAATATCACCCTATATACGGAAACTTAAAATTGTATTTGGATGCCAAAATGCACTCTCCACTCACCTGAAAGAACTTACATTAGCTCCATAAATGATACAAAATATAAGATAGTCATGATATCACAATCTGCAATAAGTTCTAGCATCTCTCTCTCACACATAACTTTTAAATTATTAGAAGCAAAATTTAGATTCTTTGTTACTAGAAACCTGGGACACTCATAACACAATACATTACTTGATTATTTACACAAATAAAGCTTAACAAATATAATACCAAAATGAATGAAACACAGTAGGTTTATTATATCTTCAAAATGCAAAGAAAAGGGAAAAAATGATTAACAAAGATTTAGTTCATGAAAACATAAATTAATTGAGTTAATAACGTTGAAAGTAATTCAATATGGAATGATAAAATAAATTTGAATAACATCAATTATAAACAGAAACACTTTAAAACTTTACACAGAGAGAAATAATATAATCATGTTCAAACGAAACCTGAAGGGTTCGTTATTAAACAAAAAAAAAAAACTTTATATTACAATTTAAATTAATTAAATTAATTTAAAAATCTTCACCGCAGGTAGGATTCGATTCTTAAATTAATTTAAATTGTAATATGAACTATTGTAAAGACGTCATTAATAATTTAATGTATGTCATGAGTGATTAACTCAAGAAAATTATTAAAGTAAATAAAAAAAAGTATTAAGGAAAACAAAATAACCATTAAATGATAAAAGTTAAAGTATAATCTACAAATAAATTTGCAATACTTAAACAAAAAGAAATCCTCAAAATGTATATTAATCAAAAACAATAAATTAGTGAGAATAAATCTCTAACCATAATAATAAAATCTAAGCCCTTTTTCCGGAAAACATTTATAATGCTATCCTGATTTAAATAAATATCAAATTTAGTAGCTGTCTCAAGGTTTCCAAAAGAACAACACAAAAAAAACGTATGAAAACATAATTCTTACTCATAAACAATATGCAATTCGTCCGTAAGGTTCCAGTAATCCAATAAAGGCAAAAAGATGACATTGTTGAGAGATCGGTGCTTGCTATTAAGAAAACTAAATTCACAAAAATTTTAAAACGCTATAATGACCATTTTCACAAAATACTGACTTTAATTTAAAACCACAAAAGAGAGTGTACTTTACACATCACACAAAATATCCGGAACCAAAACAGTTCCACTAAAATTGGAAATGGGAAACTGAGTTCCTTTCCTCGATAAAAAGTTTCCCACAAGATGAAATTTTAATCCAAAAGATGAAACAATAATAGTTTCCCAAACAACCAAAAATTTCAAATAGCTCGTCGCAACTCATTACTCCCACAAAGTGGTTTGTTTTAATGCCGATGCGGCCAATACTGTGTCCTTTGACACTTACGCGAGGTACGTTCTACACCAAAAATACAGGGTCGTCCATGAATCCTAATGCCAGATCCGACAATTGTCGCTGCAATAATTGTACCTCCTTCTAGAAAAATGTCTAGAAACTACACCAAAAACTAAATATGGCTAATTCACGACAGACAAATTGTTATTAACGACTGAGCCCTCGGCAGTCGCTCCGCGCCCAAGGCGCGTGCGTTCCGCCCGAAGCCAGAAATAGAACTCTCTCATCTTCACTACAAACTGTTTTGATCAAGCCAACAGTTGCAACAAAATATCAAAGCCAGTTACACAATGCTAAGTCAAATCTAACACAAATAGCCCATAAGGAATAAAAATTTTGCACACCTAATTTCTCTAATTTAAAACGGTCTTTTATTCGGCCGCAGATTGCTGACCTTAAAACATAAATAAAGATTTCTAAGAAGAGAAAAACCATACGACGTGTTTAGTCTGCTTAGATTTACTAAAAATCACGTATTGTGATAACTTGCACAAAGAAACTATAATATCGAATTTATAAATGAGATCCAAATATAAAATATTCTTGCAATAAAGAAACATAAAACAGATTGTTAAATGCATTTAAATTTTAACAAAGAACTTCAAAGAAGCCTTGAACAAAATGTTTGATAACCATAAAAGTATGACTGAATAAATTTTATAAACCGAAACGGAACGATAAATTCCCAATAAATGAATACATTAAAAACGAAATTTGCGGTAGAACCCGGACGATTATGCGAAACTTCAAAATGACATTACAGTTTACCATAAGCTATAACAAAATAATAAACAAGCGCAAGCAAGAAAAAAGAAACATTCTTAACTATCTTCCTCCTTATTGCATGTTGTAAATTAAATTTTAAATTTCATTCTCTATTATTATTAAATTAAAACAGTTCAGAATAGCTCAATGGGCTAAAGGTTAAAACTCTTATGATTATAACTAACCTTAAAGCAAAATGAATTTACCTAGCAAATTATTTGGACTACAAAACAAAAGGTAAATTAAAAGAACAAAAGTTTTGATTACATCATCAAACATATAGTTAAAGACAAGTTAATTAATTTCCATCGATTTAGCAGAAAGATACGATTTGAACAAAGCGAAGTTCCTGCAGGAACAGCACTATGGTTTCGTGAACAGAAGATGGAATGGAACGCTAAATTCGCCGATAGAAAACACTAATTAGCACCAAGACAAAGAAAGAATTCTCAACACCTTACCCTCAAAATTAGCAAGACTTAATAAAATAAATAATCCAGCAACACAAAAAATAAACGTGATTCAAACAGATCATATGGCACCAAGACCATAGCACAAAACATTTTCACTAACGCACTGTACGAGACGATGAATCAGGGTTGATATCACACTCTGCAAAATCTGAAACACATCCGGTGAGAATAATGTCTTATAAACAAGTCCTCTCTCGAAATTTCACGGAATACGGACTCGACAAGAAGACAAAGAATCAACCAGTCAAGTAGGTTTTGCATAATAAGACAAGAGTAAAATTACAGAATTTTCGAAGTGTTCTAGAAAGTGCTTCAGATCCATTGGATGACAGCAAGACAAAAAGAATACCGAAAGCTGTCTGGTATTATTAGCGAGCAGACTTAGAAGAAACGCATATTAAAAAAAATCACGGAAGGCTTACGAAGACAATAATTAAAATGAGACCTAATTAAAAAAAATGAAGGTTTCCCAAGATGAGAAATTACAAAGAAAAAACTGAAAATTAAAATAACGACCAATTATCAAAAAACTGCTAATAAAATAAAAATAAAATACAACACAATTTAGCAAAAGAGACCAGAAATAACAATTAAACGTCCATAATCGAGGATAAAAGAAATTATCAAGATTCCTGTTGATATCCTAGAATAAAATCAGGTGCAATTAAGTAAGAATTAGGTAGAATTTAAATAAGTAAGAATTAAATACAAATATTTTACAATCAAATGAGAACAGATTTTTAACAATACTTAATCTTTTATAGAAAACATCGCTATTAAAAAATGAAAACAAAAATAATTTAATGCAAATTAAAAGACAATTAGATTTCTGAGACATAATATTAAATTATGAATTGGAAATTTGTTTTGGGTGTCCCGTCCTAATACAAGAAATTAACCATCCTGCTTCAAAGATATTGAATTAATTTATCAATGAAGTAAAAGACAAGTTAATGATAATGATTTCTATCTGTAAAAACCTATATACGAACTAAAAGGCAACAACCTGAAATAGAGATACAATAAAAGCGATTTCTCACAATGATAGAAGCTTAATTACAAGAATAACGTAACGTAACAAGCAAAAGATAACTGCCTCAAGGCTTTATTGACATCCAGTTGAAGATAAAAATTTACTTATATAACCTCCAAATTTTGTTCAATTTAGTAACAGTGTATGTATGATAAACGTTAAGAAACCGCCGAAGGCGGCAGACTTTTTAAGAGTTATTCTTCTTTTCAGTTGTAAAATAACGGAAATGGCCAAGAATCGCAAGCGCAAGACGGCACAGCAGATCTTGTGTATGATAATGGATGGCCCACACAAAGTAGACGTCAAAAAACCAACCGTCAGTCGGCTGGGATGTTATGTTAGTTCGTTAGTCGCAGTCAAGTTTGGGTTAGGGCAGTGTAATGTCGGATGGATGGATGAGGGGTTAACAAACGCGAAGACGGCTTTGGTGACAGTAAGACGTTGTCATTTCAGGCCTTTAGAAGGGCGCGGCAGCTAGATTTGGCGATTGTAAACGAAATCCCTGTCTAACTTCTTTTCTTTGGACATTTCTGGCATCACATCCAGATGGTTAATAAAGTAAGTGTAAGGCAGCTCGTAGTCCAGACATTCCGAACTCTCCAGCCGCGGTGGCGAATTGACTGATGGTAGTGAATGGTGGATAAATAGATGGAGAGTGGGCGCGAGCCAAAGCTTTTGTCTGTCCGCACAACACAAGACGCTCGTACTGGTGAATGTACGTTGGCAAAAAGCATAACTGAAAAGTTTTTGTTGTATGGTGAGAACTGTCGTCGAAGTGAGCTTGTAGAAGGTGAAGATGGATTGCGCATGCTGTACCCAAGATCTTTTGGAGCGTCGTTCAAAGATTTGTGTGGTCAAAGTGGCAAAAATAGTGTAGCGCCGAAGAACATCCAGCCTACGTGACGCAATTCCGTGGCAAAATTTTGTTTGCATAATATGGTGATGGGAGGCCAAGAATACTGTTAAGGGCCTGGATAATGATAGTAACAAAAATGGCGTTTTACTTTTCAGAACTAGAAAACGGTGTTCGACAGTCGAGCAAACAGTAAGTCCTGTCAGGCACTGTACGGTTTTGGTGGCTTGTGTGATGTTCCACCCCTTGGAAATCTATTGCAAAATAAACTTGCAATTATATAGGCAACTAAATTAGTTTCAGTCAAAAAAGAAATCAAGTCTCGAAAGGTTAAAAAAGTATTAAATAACGCAAAAGCACTACTGACACTTGACCTTTACCTTTTTCATCATTTTACCTATTTCCAAAGTTAAACGAATTGTATGATACGTTTCTTGACATAAACAAGAAACATGTAAATAAATTTTATTTTCGTGATCGTATCTCTATCTTGAACGCAACCCTATCGAGTGAAAGGCAGGTAGCAATTCTTAGTTCTATACTAATATTTAAGTTGGTGACATCCACGATACACCTTGAAATAAGAAGTTAAAGATTATGATGAATCAGAGGATTGGACAGCGTACTAATTACATACATTTAAAACTATTGAACGAATATTTCGTAAGCATGAACTTTCAAACTGGCATCCAAGATTCCGAAAAGATCCCAGGAATCTTTATGGATCATTTAGTTGTGAATAGATCGAAAAAGTAGGAAGTTACATTTAAGAAATCATTTGTGCCCTCTCTCCTCGCACGAAACAACTATACTTAGCCCTATCTTTGTCTAAGATAATATCAACTGGCAACTTGATCTTTATTAGAGACTTGTTTTGTTTACAAGCAAGTTTAGGTTTAGCTCAGTGCTCAGTTTGTTGTTATGTACCACAATTACTATGTTTTGGAAGTAGCTGTTAATGATGTCATTCTGTAAGTACATAGATCACACAGCTGCCGATAATGTCATACTAGTCTCTTGATTTGGGCTATTTTTTGGATATAAAAGGAGAAGTTCTTGTATAAAATATAACAGCTCTCTATCCTGAGAAATTAAAACATGATTTTCTTTAGTGTCGTTTTCCATCAAGTATGTCACAAACAGTCTGATTTACTTGAAGCAATTCTTTTCAGAATCTGAGTAAATTAATTACTTCTTAATTTTATTACCGTTTATGTAAACAAATATGCTTTTTAAGACTAGATTATTTCGCAAAGATAATACTCGTAACTTCAGTTGTTAATGTTTCTAAAAATAATTTTTATTTAGAACACATAAGTTGTCTATTTCTAACAGCATCAACAGAGTATTGCCTATCCTGGTAACTTGAACTACTTGCTCTTGTATCGCTACAGGGTTCTTTGAGATGCAAGCCATTTTAACGTTATGTTATAAATGCGCAACCATTTACCCTCTTAAATCAATTGTCGAATCTATAAATATTATTTGTATCTAATACAGTGTGTCTGCCGGAAGACGGAACGGTATGTACGTAAAATTTTCAAACAAGTCTAACTGGAATTTAACTGTTTTATGAAGCACTGAAAACACATGCCATTAGAAATATATGGGATGAAAATATAACTGTATCGCAAGTAGGTTTGAGAGTAGAACTAAAGAAGAATTCATTGTGTGTAATATGTACTTTCTTATAAATAAAAAAATTACAGATAAAAGAGGAAATATCAAAACCAATTACGCATTTCAATAGAAATATAAAAAAGAGAGCCTAGCCCTCTGGGCATTTGCGTTCTTTGTAATTGTAGTAAATTTATTATTAATAATAATAAAATAATACAATTTTACTAAGCTTGCTTAACAAAAAAAGCAAGCATTTTTATAAAATTGTTTTGCTTTAGAAATGACTTTTACTTCCGCTTTAAATTCTACAGAAAAAAACTCCCTTAAACGAATTAAGCAACTGCTTTACCGCTTAAAAATAGGGAAGTAATTTATTCCGAAAAGTCTCTTTGTAGCAATTTTATTACACAACAACAATGCTACGATTTTACCCTAAAGAATCTAATTTTTTCAACTTTCCAAGGATCAAATTATACGAATTGTCCCTAACGTAGCGAATTCGCAGTTTTACGATCTTACAGCTCCGTATTTTAATCCCAATTCTCGGAAACTCTTCGTCCACAGGAATGCCGGAGAGTTTTAGTGAAAGCTTCGATAAAAAGTGACAAGTATAAAATACGTGAAGATAATGTTAGTTGTTATATCGCGAGTGTTGTCTCCAAGACGTTAAAAGATGCACGAAAATTAATGTTACTTTCTAAAGCTTGAAAATTATAAGGGAAATTATTGCAGGAGATGGATAAAATTCAGTGAGTGTGGTAAATAAGGATGTACAAACAAAATTAAAACAACAGCTCGTAAAATGTAACTAATTTCTGTACTTTATGTAGATTATCCGAAAGTAACTACCATAAAGTTTCAAAAGGGGTAACCTTCGCACTTCTTAACTCTGTGTAATTTAAACACTAAACTAAGCAAAATTATAGTGTTGAATTAATATACAAACCACCATTAAGGTGGTGCTGTAAAACCTGAAGTATGTCATTTGGGGGACAGGGTAAGTTTTATGTGCCTAAAGAGATAGTTTCATGTTTAATTTGGGTAAGAGGGTAGGAAATACACGTGAAAACATGACGTCGGGGAATAATAAAGAAAAAACAAACAAAGGAACAGCAACTTTTGAGGGTACAGTTTCAATGTTAACAAAAAATTAAAACCTTTTTTTTGTAGGAACATTCCATTTTCTTTTTTCGCGTTCAAAAGCTTGTAAAAGGCCAATTACTTCACCTGCAAACATGAAATTCTTTTCCCCTATCAAACAAAATGGTCTAGAAAAGTGCATTTCCCTGTAAGCTCTATGAGGATTTTATTTTATGGTAGTTGACGCAGCGCGGCATATTTGAGTTCTCGGTTTTGGTGTAAATTTTTAAAATTCAAAGATATAAGTTCTTAAAATACATGGAATGTTTTAAAATTCTAATATTAATAACGGAAACTCCGATATGATTTAATCATTATAAATATTGGCTTAGGAAACATATGCTTAGGACTTTTAAAGTATTAAAGTAGGACTTAATATTGTAAAATCAAAAGTTTTTATTGTCAAATTGGAAAAATGATCCTGAAAATTTGTACTTAATGGTATTAGTGGATTTTACTGAGTATTGCAAAGGAACTGGCATGTGAAATTCTCTCACTGCCTGTAAAATTGACGCATTTAGTAGCTAGAGTATTAAATAATAAATCAACTTAGTGCAGAAATCTCAGAAATTATCCCCATTTACATTAACACTTAGATAAACCCACATTCTCATGAATATAGATTTCTTTCATTAAAAAGTTGTTATACAGGGTGTCTTACGTAACCGTCTGTAAACAGAGAGCAGCGTTACTGTTTGTTTAGATGCTACACTGAAAAAAATATTGTTCATGATATTAATGATTCAACAAGTTTATAGAGTGTAAGTTCGTTGTTATAATACATTTTTCATGTATACAATATAAGAAATCAATAGCATTTGCTATTCCTAGTGTTCATCAATACTTCGTTAACAAATTTCGCCTTATTCATCTACTGAGAAAGTTGGCATTTAAAAAGTCTTACGACTATCCGATAGTAGGCAGGGAATCCATCGTTTT